>JALIRR010005179.1:0-30981 GCA_023091755.1 Montipora sp. Colony 1 RG-2022 | reverse complement strand
GCCAACAAACTTTGCTGTAATCCTTTCAAAACTGAGATAGTCTACTTTCATTCTAAGTTTATAAGCCCACCTTCACTAGCTCGTATTAACACAAGTCATCATGTAGTATCTACCAGTATAAAGAGTGAAATCTCGGAGTAGTTTTTGGCGATCCTCTTATTATGTCCAGCCAGGGCGGAAAGAGGCCCTGGTACAGCCATGTCGCTCCGCTTCGCTTGCTCTAAGAAACATAAGAAGAGTTAGGAAATATCTGGATCAGGCTAATACGGAGCGACTAGTCCACGCCTTCATTACATCAAGGCTAGACTGTTGCAATAGTTTATTGCATTGACTGCCAGCCAAGGAGATTAGCAAACTACAGCGCCTAAAGAATTCTGCGGCAAGATTAGTTCTGAAATGTAAAGTCTGAGATCGTATAACGCCATCATTGGAAAAAATGCACTCTGGCTCCCTGTTGAGCACAGAATATTATTTAAAGTTCTATTGATGACCTTTAAAATCGTCAATGACTGTGCTCCGGAATATTTAAGCGACCTACTAGAAACGTATGTTCCGACACGTTCCTTGCGCTCTGCGACACAAGGTCTTCTAGTTGTTCCCAAATCCTTCACCTCCACCTATGGGGACCAAACTTTCTCAGTCGCCGCGCCAAAAAAAATAAAATTTGGAACATTCTGCCAGCAAATATTAGAACTAAGAGCGCTTTAGCTTTTTATTATAGCATTTTGTATTTTTATAATATCTTTTATATTGATTGTAATCAAGGCCAAGATGGATTTCTTTCTTATTCTTGTAACAGCATTCAGTGAGGCAATACGTAATGCGTTCTAAAAACCGTAATTATCATTATTATTATTATTATTATTATTATTATTATTATTATTGCCTGAAAAATTCAGACGGTTTCAACGGGATTCGACTGAGCCATGACCTCTGCGGTGACGGTGCAGTGCACTACCAAATGAGCTATGAAGCCACTCAGCTGGATGCAGGTCAATTTGTTGGGCTCATGTGTTAACTTTACTTTGGTAGTGACTTTACTGCATGATGGCTTTATTTCATGCATGAAAGAAACTGTAGGCGATGATTTTCCACACAGGATGCGACTTGTGCTGCCCATAGAGATCTTGTCCAGTGGCTTTTTATGATTTGCCACCACATCTATCATCAAGAAGCTAGGGTAATGGCATTTGATGCGGAAAACACAATATTCTTAGCGGAAGAAATATTGAAGTAGTTTCGATGAAATTACCTTTGATCAGGCATTCTTTTCGTGTTTAGAGACGGCGCGAAAAGAACCTTTTCCCGTCCTCTCCAAAGAAAAGAACGCCTGGTTCGTTTAAGTTACAATGAAATCGATATTACTGAGCAAACGTGGCATTGCACTGATCCAAATATATATAACTAAAAACTGAACAAACTACCCTTCAGAATTTATTGGTTCATGCTCCTTCAGAAAAGTCGATCAATATTCTCGTGATATGCATGATGAGCACGTTTTGCGGAAAACCACGTCGAGCACTAGCACGAACTAGGAGGAAAAAAAAAGGCTCTCTTTGTATTGAGCAGATAATTAAAAAATGAATATTTAATCCCGGTGAATGATGCTGCTCCTTTGAATGATTTGTGCAAAACGAAAACGAAAAAACGATGAAAAAAACCGATTGTTCTTTTACTTATCCCCGAATTACCATCGAAAAAAAAATTCATCGCTTCATTATACAACTTATTTTAATAAGATGAGGTAGCTTTTTCTGACGGCATGTGCATTCAATATAAGCAACTTTTCCGGTGACAATCTCTCTATCATTGCGTAGCTCTTTCAGAACGGGTCATGCTTTTTCGAGGCACTGCATCTTGTTTATTCTCTAAAAGACACACTTGTCCTAGGGTTGATGACCTTAATTAAAGAGAAATCAATATCTAAAATCGCCTTCATCTCTAAAATCGTTTGGTTCAACAGAGGGGCGATGGTAGCCAATCACGGGTTACGGTTCGGCACTCTTTTTGTGTATGTGTAACAAAGTCTAATCTTGTTCAGGAACCCATGTGCATGATGGGTTACTGTCTTGTTTCATTCTATTTCACGTGAGTAGCTAGGCATCATAAGTTACACCCATGTATAAAATACCTGACAACAAAAGGAGTGATACTAAAGGACTTTTAGAGGATTGATGCCACATCTATACAAAATTTCTGACGATTTGTTTTTTTTCCGAAATCCATATCTAGGCAAGAAATAACTGGACTTTTTTTAAACTTTAAATCAATTTCTATCCTCTCTATCCTCCTTAGCTATATGTGACAATTATACTTCAGGTACACCAATATGTTTAATAGTAAAGAAGACATACCACTTTTTGGTTTTCCGCAAAAATAAAAAGACGTGTTTAGCCAATGAAGTGTTAGGAAAGCTGGATAGCCCCCCCCCCCCCCCCCTTATTATAGTAATTGTTATCGAAGAGATTTTATCCATCATTTCCCTTGGTGCAAGAGGTATGTTTTCCAAGGAAGGCCTAAGAGAACAGTTTTCCCGCTTGCCAGTTCAGCAAACCTTCGAACCTTGGAAATAAACTTCCACATTGACAACAAGGGTATTTATCATACAGTCTCTTGTAGTCTATACTAAACGAAACTGAAAACACAAATACATAAATATAGTTTACGTCATAAAAAGTGCAGCGTACGGGGTTTTATTCGCGAGTTGTTTGTGTCAAAAACTCCCAACCAAGGTACGTACAAGCGGGTGAGGGTTTTTGACACAAACAACGAGTGAATACAACCCCTAACAAAGCACTTTCTATGTCGTGAGCTGTTAATTACACATAAGACGAGAATTTTCATTGAAATAGTTTTCTGAACGCAAATTAGAGACAAAAACTCACTAACAATAGAACCGAATGCAAATGTAATTTAATTCAATTACAAAGTTCGATTTGCACGACATGCACGAGATGCATGAGTGATTGTCTTGGAATGGCCTTTACGCTACATCGGTGATCAGTTATACCGCCACACGCGAAAGAGCTGTACGCCATTCTGATTGGCTGTATAGGCTTTTTTCACATGTGAAAATAAAGCGTATAGATTTGTACAATTGAGCTTTATGGAATAAAATTCTCATGTTATGTGTAATAAATCCATTTATTACACACACACAAGAAACATTACACAGTCAAAAAGGACTAAAAACACATCTGGTTTATATAGTTTAGAATTTATGGGTGTGGCTCTCTGGAGACGGGATTTAACTACCCATGATCTCAATAGGGAATTAATACATTACAATACCTGTACAACAGCTTTTTGCAATTAACATTTTATTTCTCATTTGATTCTTTTCGATGTCAAAAATTTGATTTTATCAGTTGCTAACGTTAGAAAGGTAAGTATTCGCGAAGCAATCTCCGTTTTTTTTAGTTGATAACTTTGAAATAAGGTTGACCGCAGGTAAAGACAGCAAGCACATAAGACTGCCTCGGACTCCCGTGGCCATCACTGGCCTAATAGTAAGGCTTGGCCCAAATAGCGGGATGACGCCCGCCCTTAAGCGTTAATCCCAACCCGCATCGATGGACTGTTGTCCCGTATTCCCGGAACTGGTTTCTGGTCTTTCCGCATTTTCATATCCGGGAACGCGAAGTATTTCAAGATGGCGTCGGACAATCCCATAAACTGAGCGATATCAAGATTTGTTTTGATCTTATATTCCTTTCGCTTTTGGCGCAATCGTCTAAATGGATGAAGCAAACGAAGCTTACGTTACTACCCTTCTCAATATGGGATTCGTGGACAGTGCGCAAATTCGGAAAGCGTTAAGCCTAGCTAAGAACGATCTGAATGAGGCAGTGGCGCTCTTGACCGGAGAGGATACGAGGACGAGCTTTGATTTCGATGACACGGAAGTCAAGGATACTGAGACACAGCATGGCTCGGATGATGGAGGAATGGACATTCCTCCACTTGTGGATCCTAGAGAAAACGAGGATAGCGAAATTTTTACGGCTCCGGGTGAACCACCCCCGTCATACGACGAAGCTATGAATCCAACTGCTATGGTCCTGAACGGAGCTGGCCACAGTACAAGTGATGATCCTGAAAATATGGACATTCCTCTAGAATTTCCAACTACCAACTTGTATGAGTTAGAGGACAGGGTGTTCGTGGACAACTGGTCAATACCTTACAAAAGAGAGGAATCATTGGGAAAATGTTTACTAAGCGCTGCGAGATTTGCCCAGGAAGGTTTGTCTTGGGGTTGGGCGTCATACATTACAGCTGAAGCTGTGAATGTAATGCACCGTAGCTTTTGCTCTTTTGACCCTTGGGTTATATTTCCACGTAATCCAGTGATGACATTATCGTAAAACTATCTGAATTGGTGTCATGTTTTAAATCTTATTTGCAAGTGAGCTTATTTCCTGTTTGTATCGGTTTAATTGACGATACTGCTTAGTGCAACTGACGCAAAGTGATTTGAAATGTATTAGACTCACAGTGTTGATATCAATATTGTCTTTTGTTTTAAACTGGGTATTTCAACGATTTGCAAAAGTCATTTTCTTGTTTACACAAGTTTCCATGGCTGTCTTTGTTAACTAAGATTTATTTTTATATCAGCCAACTGGTGTGTGAGAATTCGCTATTTTGATGGGCCAAACGAGAAGCTGACATGATTTCCAGTTTTCAACAATGTTAGACTGTGGATTTCACCTGACAATACCAATTATCAGTGAAGTTGTTGTTGATGTTGTCACTTGGAAATTCGCCTCTGTCCTCAACTTGATTCTCTATGATGAGAGAATAGGCAGCCATGCATATGTATATGTAATGTATATGGTCTGCAATTGGCAAGTGATTAACTCATGCAATCAAGCAATCAATGCAAACAAACCATAATTGTGTGATCTGCAATGAAAACCCAATCCAATGCAACCCAACTTAAGAATAAATTGGAGTTTTTTGGTATCTGAAAATTCATGTATGACCACAGTCGCTTTCCAGTTTTTGGCAGTTACATGGGAGGTGGAATCATTTATCTTACCAACGATTTGTATAATTTTCTCTAAACTGCAATCATATGATACGGGAAGCAGACAGAAGCTCTCAGTGATAGCAGATTGGATTTACTTTGATTGCATTTACTCTGATAGGAGTTTGGGTTTCAAAAACATTTTTATGAGAGGGTGATTTAAAAAAGGCAAGTGTACAGCACAAAACTGAAGTAAGGGTCTTCTTGGAAAGGAGACCGAAGTGCATTCCGCAGTAAAAAATGTTAAATTTTAGATTCTCAGCGGTGCAGTTTTCTGCATTTCAAAGCTAAAATGGTTTCCCTGCTATGCCAAAGAGTTCTTTAAAAATTACTGACTCTAATAATTATTGAAACCCCTGAATAGCAAGCTGTTGTTTGAAATGCTAGCCTTTTATCTGTGATAGTGCAAGTTCCTAATCATCTCAATACCTCTTTATGAGTCAACAGGGTAACAAAGAGAGCATTTGATCATGTCTCATTTACTCTGCAAATTTACTTGCTTTATGTCTGCTCCTTCACTGCATGTTAGGGGTCCATGACTGTAGTAGGATTAGGATTTGCTAGTAAAACAAATCATGATATTTTGTGGTCTTTTTGAAGTACAGTTTGTTGCAGCATTGGATCCACTCCTTCAAATGGAGCTCTAGTTTACACTCACTGTGTAAAGTGTAAAGATTTTTTAGCAGTTGTCATCAGACCACAGGTATTAGAGTGCATATCTGCAAAGTGACTTAATGCTTTCAAAAAGTAAAATGTGCATCAAAACGTTCCTTTTAGGACTTTGGGGGTGTGTGGGGGGAGGTGGAGGAGGGGTCAAAGATTGATGAGGAGAGATCATGGTTTTATTTAATAATGTGAGATTGTGGTTGTCAGAGTGAACTTTGTTTAATTCTAGGTTTATCAGAGGCTGATGAAAACTGCAGAAGATTTATGGACAGAGCACTACCTGAATGCTTTAAGAAGGTCTGTTCATTACTGACCAAAAGTTTTTAAATGTTAATTTTGTTGTCATCATCTGGATTGAGTGTAGTTAAAAGTGTTGATTCCATTTTGCAATGTCTACCTTACAGGCTTACAATATTATTGTAATGCATTGCATTAAATAATAATTATTATTATTTAATGCAATGCTAATAATAATAATAATAATAATAATAATAATAATAATATTAAGGCGGGTCTTAGGTATTAAATTTGTAAAAGATATTTGTTGGTGGACCTTAGCTTCCTTGATGGTTAATATCACACATGCTCTTCAGACAGTGCCAAAGCTGAAGCTTTATGTGAGCCATATGACAGTGTGTTCATTGAAGAAGATCACAGCAATTTAGCACCAATGCCCCCCCTCGACTTATGATGGTATGCATGATATAAAATTCTGGGTAGTCAAGAATCAACTCTTGAAAATTAAGATTGATAAAGCTAGTGGACCAGATTTGATTCCAGCCAGAATCCTCTGCGACGCCTCCTCAGAGCTTGCCACTGTGTTCTCCTCCTTTTTTCAACAATCTTATGACTCGGAACTCTACCACTTCCCTGGAAGCTTTCCAATGTAAAAGGAAAGGAACTTTATTTAAGGGTCTAGTTGTTCTAGCACTAGAGCACTAATTGGGGACATTGAAATTAACAATCAATGTAAATCAAGTAAATTCGTGCCATCTTTAAAAAGAGCTCCAAAGCAGATCCCCAAAACTACAGACCGGTGTCTCTGACATCCCTTACATCTAAAGTCATGGAACACATGTATCTTGCCACATATCTTAACATCTTTCTACAAATCGCATCATCCCTCCACACCGGCATGGCTTTCAAGGGGGTGTGTCATGTGGGACTCAACTCACTACTGTCATAAATTATATCAATGGGCATCAGTCTTAAATGCCATGGTCAGGTCAATATTATATTCCTAGATTTCGCAAAAGCTTTGATTCCGACCCCCATGAACAACTTTTACTTAGGGCTGACTACTGTGGAATTCATAATAAGGTAAACACCCGGCTCCGGAGCTTTTTAACTGGGCGTAGTCAACGAGTTTTGATTAATGGTTCTGCTTCCGCGTGGTCGCTTGTACTTTCTGGGGCGCCTCAGGGAACTGTACTCAATCCCATACTCTTTTTGATGTTCATTACAGTCTACCCACCAGTATCACATCTGGTATCAAGCTCTTCGCAGATGACTGTGTTCTTTATCATCAGCTTAATTCCGTAAGCAATTGTTTTGCCCTCCAATGCAACCAGGACCAACTGGAAAAGCCCAGACATGGGTGAAATTTGCTTCCACAAAATGTTTTGTCATGTCTGTCACTTTAAAGAATTCTTGCTTCAAGTTTAGTTACTTCCTTTGCAACATGCAGCTTGACAGTGCTTGCCACCAAAAGTACCTTGGCGTTTACATACATGTAACATGTACATTGAGTTGGCAATAATGTTGCAGTGTGACAAAGCTAAAAAGAAGGCTTTTTGAGTCTTAGGGATCCTTCAAAGGAATCTCTCATCATGCAGTCAACCTGTTAAGGAACACTCATATATGTAGTAGATCTTAGTACATCTGATTGTTGAATTTTCCACTGTTGCTTGGTCCCTATATACAAAAAAAGGGATTGACTGTATCGAATCTGTGTTGATTGCGGGGGCTATAGTAGCCTTATATCCATGATTACTGATTTGAACTGGCTGTCACTGCAGTCACAGTGCAGGATATGTGATCTCGGCATGTTTTCTGAATACATAGAAGCCAAGTCAACATCTCCCTTCCCACTACTTTACCTCTGTGCCTGCATATTGCTATACAAGGGCGAACCATGACTTACATGTAAGATCAGGCTTCCATCCTCTTCAGTCAACGTTTATAAACACTCTTTCTATGTAAGATCAATCCCTGTATGGAACACGTTGTCAGCTGATGTTGTTAGATCGTCATCACACTCAGAATTCTTCCGCATAGTATCCACTGCTTTAATGTAATAGTTTGATTCCATTGCTTTGTTTTGTTTTTGAGTGACCACTGACCGCCCCATTGCTGGATTAGCATTGCTTGTGAGCGCTACTGGCAATTATTTTGATTAAAGATTAAAGACACCGTGCACCAGTGGCTCAGTTCGTTGAGCACCGGGCTGTCACGCGGGAGGTCGTGAGTTCAACTCCAGCCGGACCAACACTCGGGGTCTTTAAATAACTGAGGAGAAAGTGCTGCCTTTGTAATTACATCTGCAAAAGGTTAGACTCTCTAGTCTTCTCGGATAAGGACGATAAGCCGGAGGTCCCGTCTCACAACCCTTCAATGTTCATAATCCTGTGGGACGTAGAAGAACCCACACACTTGTCGCTAAGAGTAGGGCACGTAGTTCTCTGTGTTGTGGTCTGTCTTCTGTTGTGTATCATGGTTGGGAGGTAAATGCTCGGATATATTAGCTACACCAAGCTACTCTAAAAATCCGAGGGTAAATAAAGATATATGATGATGATGTGATATGAAGACAGGTGCTAAGTTATTTAGGGCTTAATAAGTGATCAACAGAACCTTTATAACCCATTGACCCCAAGGGGTGAGACTTTACAGATTTCTGTCTAATGCCAGATGATTTTACTCATCAACTGGGGATGTCCTAGGGCATTTGAGGTGTCAGTGGGGTAAATAGAACTCTCTGCTCGACAGGCAACCAGTTCATTTCCTGGGGAATAGAACTTGTACACGCAGCCCTAGGGCTGCCTGCCTTGAGCTACAAGGTGCACACCACAATTCTGAATGCATTGAAAATTTTGAAAACATAAGCTACTCTGTATATTGGTAATATTTTGATCCGGTCTGTAATTTAACATACATGTAACATTATGTTAAATGTACTAAGTTATATTTTTATCTTGAATTGTTGTGAAAATGTATTGATATTTTATATTATTCTAGTTGTTGACAACACAAGCAGTTCATAGATGGGGCCCTGAAATTCATGATGGAATCTATGACATGCTTCAGCTTGTCTTGGAGTTGATTGTAGCTAGACTCAAATACAAACCTGTCCCCTTTGGCCTCCTGGATATGTTGACACAGGTAATTTTGTAAAATTTAGTTGTGGGCAGTCTCTCATTAGTGCTGAGGAATGAGTGGCGAGCCACGATAGAGCAGGCAAGTGAAGCAAGCCCACGAGGGGCCTGGCGTGAAAAGTGAGATGTAAAATTCATCTCCATACGCTGCTTTGGATGATCGTGAATTTGGATTGGAGTGTTATCTGCCTTGAGAATGCATTTTTTTTTGAAAAATGAGTTCCATTTAAGTGAGCAAGATTCTTAAGAAACTCATCATCCAGAAAGCTAGCACTACAATTAAAGGCCTAGCACTGTAATTGTCAAAATTTCTGCTGTGTTAATAAATAATCAATGATGTAAGGACTGTCAACTAGATATTTCGCTAGGTTAATGCCTTACAGTAGGCAGGAAAGAGCTTTTCCTTTTTGTTTTCTGTATGCATGTACACACATTCAGTTACAGTAATTAATTGTAATCATTAATATTTGATCAAACAACAATTATTAACCTCATGGTCATTTTTTTGTTGAAGGTATTCAATCCCGAAACTGAGTTTCAGTTCAAAAACAGAGGTAAACCATGGTCCAAGAAGTACTTTGAAGGAGTGTTTGGAGCTGAAGATTGCTATGCCATTAGTCCTGCAAGTTCTTCATACTACACCAGTCCTTCTTATAAGGTACAAAAGTGATCAATCCTGCCTGTGTTAATTTAAAAGAATGCTCTCTGCCTTTGCATACAGTATAAATTTAATATTGCAACATTTACAAATCATTGCTTTGCCACTTGAAATAAGACATAGTGTAGTTTCCTTACTACATGTAGTTTTAAAATAAGTATTAAGACACACTTTTTAGACAAGCAAATTTACATTTATTTTTAGTTTATACGATGGAGGTATTGTATTAATTTTTAACTGCACAGTGTAGTATATAAGCACCATAAAGCAGTTAGTGAATATGAAAATTTAATGTGAAATGTATCATTGTTATTATTAATTATACTACTACTTAGAAATTTCTGCAATTTGATTGGCTGAGAGCAGAGGTATTTCAACTTAATTTGAAATAGCCGTACATGTGGAAATTACAGTTACTATCTATGGTAACCGAAATCACGAAATATTCTTGTCTTGTGAGTTGTGAAAAATTGGTGAAAAGATTTCCAGATTTTGAAATTCAGGAGAGTCAAGAACTAAAAGGAAATTCAGAAAACCAAAATACTAAGAAAAGTACATCCAACTGGCTCAATGTCTGGACCAGCTGGGCTGAAAACAAGAACTTTGAAACCAATTTGCTTGCCCACGAAGTGAAACAACTCGACAAAAAGTTGCAAAAGTTCTTCACATTACATGAATTTCTTAGGTTGTATTATAAACAAATAATAGCATGATTTGTACATGATATTTTGCATAAATACCACCAACGATAAATTATTTCAAAATTGTCCCAAATTTCACTCTTCTAATGGCTTGGGAAATTATGTATAGCAATTTTGAAATATCGCATGTGGCATTTATGCCAAATATCACTACAATTAATCATGCTAAATATTACCTATACTAATAACATAGAGTATTATTTTTTGTCTCATGATGTAGTGATGTAGATCACAACAATTTTCAACTGCTTACTAATAGTCTTCATCAGGGGATGAGTTTGACTGTTTACGCTCCACCATTTGTATCACAATGGTTGGCTGTGATAGGCGCATTTTGATTGTACATTGTTCCGCTGGTAAATTGTATCCAGTGCCGTCCGGCGCTATGCTGTTCTCCTGAGATGTTCCCTCTGCAATCTCCTGTTGTGTTTCTTGATCGTGGGTATTCACACTTCATGAATTTCGAGTCCATTATCCCTGCATGTTGATATTATTAGGGTTAAGTCTTGTGTGAATACACTGTAGCTTCCTTGACCCTGTGAGTGTAACAATGAGGGTCCCGATCAATAAACTTTACGTCGCTCCAAAGTGGAGAGTGGCTGGTCTCACTGGTGTGCTCTGATGAATACTTATAATAAGTAGCAGTAAGCAGTTGAAATGTCATGATCTACATCTTAAGGGACTACATTGTGAGACAAACGATAATATGCTATGTTATTATTGTAATTAACATGATGACCAAGCACAACCTTTTTATTGACATTATTATTGTTATGATTATTAATTAATTAATTAATTTGTTTATTTTTTCATGTAGTGCTGCCAAAAATTAGCTTTAATTAATTCTTGTTTTTTTTTATTCCAGGATCCTTATGGGTGGCTGGTAAACTTGATCAACAAGGCAAGTGTCAGTATAAGTAATACTGTAGTATATTATCTTATATGATTCTGTTTTCCATTTTTGGGTCATCATAAATTCACCCAAACAGAAATTAAATTAAAGCAGTGAAGGAATAAATTATTGTAGGAGACAAAAAGTAAAATCAGTGCATGAAATTCAATATTTGAGATAGCAATTAATGCCTAGGACACTGGTTGGAAACATGTAGTAGACTGTAGCAAGACCAAATGTAAATGACTGTTGCATGATATAATTGTTTGAAAACATAATGATACTCATTGCAGTTTGCAGAGCTCAGGGGATTTGAAGAAATTAAGAAACAAATTGAAACTGCTGATAAAGTGGATGCACCAGTAAGTATGGAATTCCAAACTTGAGAAGTTGTTTCATTTACTACATGATACAGCTGAAGTTGCCTTTAGTTCCTGCAAGAGGTTCAAGTCATTGCTGGATCTAAAAGACTCTGAGTGGATTAGATTATGCGATTGGCTTATTTTAGGTGTTGATGTCGTTGGGTGGTGATGTTTTGCACAGGAAAAATTGTCAGTTGGTCTAGGCTTGTCTCTCACTCAAAGTATGTTTTGGGCAATTTTTAGAAATGTAAACATTTTTCTTGCTTTTTCAGATGCTGGCTGCACTTTTGAAACCAATAGGAATTTGTGCCAGTTACCTTAATGCCAAAGTATTATCAGTAAGTTTCAAAAAAAATTAATTAGTAGTTTCCTTGTTTAATTTTGTTATCAAAGAATTTTTAACCCCAAGAAAACAACTCAAGAGTTGAATTTGATGGTTTTTTTTCTTTTAGACAGTTTTCAGTGATGTTTTTGAGAAAACACTGCAGTACATTCAGGAACTTACAAATGAGGATATGAAACAAAAGGTACTTGGTCTGCATTCAAATTGTTCATTGCACGGATTTGCACTTGAAGGAATTATGGACAAGTGGAATGTAGAATTAATGACTAAAAGGCTGATTTGCAGAGTGTTGGCATGTACTGCATAACCAGGGATGTAGAAAGAAGCCGGCAGCCGGAGAAAAATTGCCGGCTATTCCAAAATAAATTTCTGGGTGATCAAGTAATTCGAGCTTTTGGGATTCATCATCTATTTTATAATTTTGTGAAAAAATAAAAAGATATACTACACACTAGAACTATACTGATGGAGACTGATGAAGTAAAATCTATTAAGTCTTACTGCTAGGAGTCAATGGATTAAATGATTTTTGAGTGGATGTAGAGGCTATTGGTATATGATTCCACCTTAGTCATGTTGATTCTTAGTTGGGGATCTTGTAAAGGATGGACACCGCTGCTTTGAATGATAACAGAACCCAGTGGGTTGAACATGGTTATACAGTAGCATACAGGTCTCAGTTGTTCAAAGGGTGGATAGCGCTATAAATTACTACACACTGGATAACTCAATTGGTTTTGCAAGTGTTTATTCGCTGGATGGTGATTCATCCGGTAGATAGCATTATCCACCTTTCAAACAACCGAGGCGTGAGGTGCTCTAGGTGTGCTGGGTTGAGTTTGTTGGTTCTCCAGTTTCCCTATCTCCTCGAAAGCCAAAATTTGATTTGATTTGCGTTGATTTGTAAATTTCAATTTGCAGTGTTCCCAGTTAGTGTTCCAGTGCTAGAAGATTAGACACTTAAATAAAGTTCCTTTATGTATGGCCCATACGTCCCTGCACGTTCTTTCATTGTAAAACTTTTGTGAAAATCCCTGTATGAGGGCTGTATGCATTAGCATGAGCAGGATCAGAAAAAGCCATACAACCCTGCAAGGAACAAATAATGCTCTGTGCGATGCAATTTCAGAGAATTTCGTCACTTTTAAACATCAAAGTTATTAATACAGCCTGAAAAGTAAATGAAAAAAGCATATTACATCAAGTTTCTGTGCAAATTTTTGTTCCTTATTTTGTCCAAACTTCATAATCTGAGTGCTCATTAATAGTGTAAAGAGCCCATGAGATAAAATGCTTATTGACTGAGTTTAGGTTGGGCCACACAGGAAAATATTTGGCCCTGGGTCATGGTGCATGGACCTTGCTGCACTCAGTTCGTAGTCCATGACCTTGTGCCAAATATTTTCCCATCCAGCCCTCCCATTCATTCAATAAGTACATATTCCTTTCCTTTCCTTTCTTATCCTAATAGGCGGTCGGTGATGTGTTTGACCTTTTGACAACCCTCAAGCTCTTGTGCATGAGACTTTGGCAGAACATGGTGTCAGGAGTGGATGAACTTAGACTGGATGTTGCTCTGAAAATGCTCAAGAGTCCTCACTTTAATGCCAAGATGAACTCACTCAAAGAGGTACTGTATGGTTGGTACTGTGAGCTTTTTACTTTTGATGTGTGTTTATTGGGATGACATAACACGTATCACATGTTGGAGATAAGATGATACACATAGAAGCAATTGTGCAAAATCCCCAGTTGGCCATGACCATTTTCATATCCAGTCAGCAGTTTAAAATAGACCTCTTTACAGTTGTGTGCAGTTGTGTGCCTTTAAATGAAAGTGAGGCTGGTGTTGACCTTGTTATGATTTTCGCATGTTAATGATGTTGTCATGCTAACAATTTAGTAAGAATTTACGTAAGAAAAGCAGTGAGATTTCGATCAAAACAAGGTCAACTCCAGTCTCACTTTCATTCACAGGCCAGGTAACTAAGCACACAACTGTAGAATGGTCTATTTATGGCGTACTTTTCAGTAAAATAAATGTGAACATTTGGATACTTGAAAATTTTGCTCCATACTACTACTTGTAACAATATTTTCATCTTGGGTACACTGGGCATGATTGTATAGTACATACAGTACATGACTGTAAACTGATAACCAAGATGAAGTGAGTGGATTAGAATGCTACAAATGCAGTATCTGAGGTTGCAAATTTATGATATTAGATATCAGTACTTTCAGTGTTCCCTTATTGTCTTTCCCACTGTAAATAATAAATATTGCAAGTCTCTGTAATGATATACTGTAAGTGTAGAGCGTTTTCACTTTCATGACCTGTCCAGCAGCCATTTTGGATTACTGGAACAAAAGAAAGCATTTGCATTAGTTAAAATAGAGTTCAATTCCCAGAGGATTAGTTTCAATACATCATCATGGCCCTCATTTCCTTGTTTTGGAACACAGCCATGATGTCATATGAAAAGGCTCTATTTGATAATAGCCTCTCTGGAAAGCACACTGGAATAATTTATATTATTATCACATTTTATGTTTCTGGTGCCAACAAACAGAGAAGGTTTTTTCAATCATTATTGTATGCTATGTTTGGCAGGTCTGTAAGTTGATAGATGATTCTGAGAGGAATAAGAACACCAAAGTTAAGATATCTCAGGATGTAATCACTGAATGGCTGTTGCAGAACAAAGTTCTCTCCATTGCATTTGAAAGTAAGTGCTATAGTTTGTTTTTTGCATATCACAAGCTCTATCAATGGTAAATGTAATCAGAGTTTTCTTTTGTTAACATGTACATCAAAGTGCCACCAGCTGGGATTCTTAAGTCTGGCTTTGATGTTGTCTCATTTGCTTTACTGATTATAAACGACACTTGAATGAGGGGCCAATTGAGTATTACTCTTGTTTACTATTGACAGTTTCTTTCAGTTTACTTTAATTTGTATACAAATGAAAAGAACTTGGATGTGCCTTCTTCGTACAACCAACAGACAAATAAAAACAATGGATGAACATTACATTCAAACAATTTTCACTTTGTGGGTTTTTACTTTCCCATGCAGGCAACCTTCATCAATCACAGTATTGTGATCGCATCAAAGTCCTGGTAGAATTTCTGGGAACAAAGCTCTCCTTGGAGGAATTAACAACCATTTGGAAAATGCAGGTATCTTAGGTTCTGTTTGCAAGATGTTCACCCTTATAGTACAAAGGATTTTTGTTGGACATGTTTACAATGTTAACATGGGTACATTGCTAACCTGAATTCCTGGTGGTTGGGTAACTAATTTGTGGGTGCTCTTGAAAGGATTGCAAGGATTTTCTAACCATCGGAACACTTCTCCTGCCAATAACAAAAGACCCTTGATGTCAGAAAGGCAGCTTAAAATATGCCTTCACTGAACATTACTATTATTATGATTATTATGATTATTATTATTATTATTATGATTATTATGATGATTATTATTATTATTTACTCTAATTATCAAATTAAATAGGTAGCCAATGTTTCTCAACTGTCAATAAACACTGTTTTAGGTTTCTGAGTGATGCATCTTTTAAATTACACATTTTATCCACTTCCTTTGTGTTTGATCAAGCCCACATGTACTACTGAATAATTATTATTATTGCACTGAAAATGGTTCCAAAACATTTCCTAAAAAGGTTCCTTATGAATGAAGTGTACTCAGCAATAATGCAAATCCTGTCAGATTTATCTTAAAGTAAAATAAATTTCCACCTACATGTAGGACAAGTGTAATCTGCCTTTTCTTACTGCTTTGTTTTTGGGGTATTGTACATTCACAAGGTTGGAAAACATCCAACAGAAGTGGACAATATTCACAACATACTGGCCACAGCAGCAGTGAGATTCAATTCAAACCAACTGGAACATCTCTTTGTGCTTATACAACAGGTCTGTAACTTTTTGGATTTGTATATTCTTTCTGAGATTGCTTCTTGGTCAATAGTACTAAGAGCTTTAAATAATGACCAGTCAGGTGAGAGACCAGCAGGACAAATGGTGAATTGAGCTGACTTTTTGTCTAATTACATGCTTCTACAGTGTATTTGACACAACGAAAGTTTGTAGCTACATTCAAAATTACATGTATTTCCATATCCCCTAAAGAACTATTTAGTAATTAATTATTGTACATTTTTGATGACTTGTGAATACCCTGTGCTGCCATTGAAGTGTCATTGAAAAAGAAATAACAAAATAGTGATGTAAAACTGTTTTAACACTTACGGTTGTATCTTGTGAAAAATGAGCCCTTTCCAGAAAAGAGTTTATCTGAGCCCTGCTAACCGCATGTACATGAGCCAATGATTCAGTTACATTAAATTTAAAGGTTGATAAGCCAGTGGGAGCTTTAACCCAACCCGCTGAACTGCATGTGAAATTCTTTACAGAGCTGGGGAGCAGAGAGTGACCGTATGAAAGAAAAACTTCTTGTTCTGATTGGACGAATTGGCAAAGAAGCCAGAGTGGGAAAAATCCCAACCAAGGTACTGTCTAATATATACTGTACACTTGTTATTGATACCTGGTAGTTCATGTTTTGTATTACAGCTTTACTATCCATTCGTCACGCAAAATCAAACAAAATTCTACTGCCTTCAATGTAGGGCATTACAGCATGTCAAAAAAAACTAATTATGGGCTATGTTTATTAAAGCTGGTGATGTTATTTCTAGGTTCTTGACCTTTTGTGGAGTTTGTCTCACCTTCCTTCACTTACGACTGAGTTGGTTGATCAAGCTCTGCGGTCTCATATTGAAATTCTGAGTGACTCCTACGCTGTCAAGGAACAGATAAAGAAAAACTATGCCATCAAATGTGTTGAGGACATTAAGAAGGGAGTGCTGATTGTTCCAGCCATCCGTCAGCTTTTGAAGATAACAAGGGGAATGGTCAAGCAACAGTTTAACAAGAATGACAAGGTTTGATTCCACAAAGCTATTAACTAAGGGTCTGACAAATGCAATCATGTACAATTTTGATAAATATCTATTTACAATAAGGTTTGCAACAGTAGTAGGGTTATCGGTTATCGTTAGGTTAGGTAACTGGAAAAGGTACATTGTAACATCGGAAGTTCCTTTACCCCCAAGAGGGTATTCTCCTAGGAAGCTGATGGTGTGCTCATTTTACCCCCCTCCTCCCCTCCCTCTTTCCATCAGTGCTTCATTTTCAAGGTATTTAACCCATTGGCATCCAAACCGGCCGAAACCAGCCAGATTTAGTATTTTACTCTGTCTATCACCAGAGTATTTTACTCTGTCTAACGCCAGGCGATTTTACTTGTCAATGGGGAACCCCTGGGAGTCAATGGGTTAAAGCTACCTGAAGCTACACAGAATGGAAAGAAGTCGAAGCAAGGATGTGAGGTCACTAGGGGTTGAACTTGGGACCTCTCACACAGAAGGCCGCACACTAACCAACTGTGCATTGAAATAAGATCAAAGCTGCATGTGCGGGAAAATGCACGAGCTACATTACATCCGAATAAGGAAATAAATAAATAAATAAAAAACCTGCTCTGAACCAGAGTTGAACGCTTCAAGGTCATGAGCGTCTGGTCTCACACCTACTGTAGGAGTCAGTGGGTTAAGATAGCAGTAATAATATTGGCTAAGAACAGTTACAGAGTTCTTTGTTCTTTCTGCGAGATACTTGACTGGGGTGCAGGGCTGGCGCAGTGGTGAGAGCACTCACCTTCCACCAATGTGGCCCGGGTTTGATTCCCAGACTCGGCGTCATATGTGGGTTGAGTTTGTTGGTTCTCTACTCTGCACTGAGAGGTTTTCTCCGGGTACTGCAGTTTCCCCTCTCCTCAAAAACCAACATTTGACTTGATTTGTGTTAATTGTTAATTTCAATTTACAGTGTCCCCAATTAGTGCTTCAGTACTAGAATGACTAGACACTTAAATAAAGTTCCCTTCCTTTCCTTTAATAATAATAATAATGATAATAATAATAATAATTGTTATTTTGTTACTTTTAAGTACAGAACATGTTTCACAAAATGTTGTCCTAGAGTTTGATATAATTGATGTTAATATGGCTTACATGTGTTTTTCTTAGGGTAACCTCCAAGAGCTGAATAAGAGTTATGACATAATCAAGTTGGCTGTCGCCAGCCTTGTTAACTGTCATCAACAAGCAGTCACTGCAGCTGGTACAGGTGTACTTGAGGAGGACACTTTGGTGGATGGACGATACACACACAAGGAGTTTGTCAACATTCATCTGCAATTCCTAGCCTTTGTTCTGGAACATGGCAATTTTTATCTTCACTGGCACAGAGCTCGTGATATTTGGGATTGCCTTGTGGCCAATCCTGATGCCTGTGAATTTGATCGTGAAGTAAGCTTGTAACTACATTACTGGTCAGCAGTTCAGTGTTATTATGTAAATATATGCAGCTGCTACATGTATATATGTAGTCGTTGATGGGACACCAGAATTTCAAAAGAAGTTTCTTTCAATAAACAGAAACAATTTGGTCAGCAAGCCCACACATGTTGAACTGAAAAAAGGAGCAAGTTGAACAAATTCACCAACTGTCCATTTCTAATTGACAAAATCAGAAAAATAATATCAGATGAATTTCTTCCGTGGGCAAATTCCTCTTGGCTTACTTAACAGAAGTGTTTCAACCAGACCAATGTCAACTAAGCCTCCATGCTTCTTTAAACTTTTCAACAGAGGCAAACTCTTGCTCAATCAGAGCTACCCATAGGGATGTCCTTTGGTATCATGTACATGTAGAAGTACTAATTTTTCTTTGTCCTCTCTTTGAAGACATGTTTTGATTGGTTCAACAAAGGTCAGCGTGACCTAGAGGCTGACACTCAGGCACAGATGTTTACAAGCAAAGTTCTTAAATTGGAGCCCAGCAGACTGACAATGAAAGGTAAATCCAGAGGTTTGGACGTTTGGTGAAAGTGATAGTTTTCTTTTCTGAAATTAAGTTGTTACCTTTGGGTTCTAGAAAGTGGAGATGTACGATGTACTTGTATTTTAGGGTGGATCTGCCAGTGAGCATTCTTTGAATGCTCCTCTTTCCCAAAAGAGAAATGACAAAGTAACTATTGAATTTGAAGGTGATGGTGCATATATGCCAATTAGTTGCTTGGAAAATTGCAAATGTATGTAACTGAAAAGGAAATCAGAGTCCCAGGTGAAAAAACACCCGTTGAATGCTCTGCCTGTTGAGCCGCAAGAACTCCTGCTGAGTTACATGTAGGTTCTCAGACAAAGTGTTCTTCTGGTTTGCATGCTTGGCAGTGGTAGTGATTCAATATGACAACTTAATTTTTGTTGGTGGTGATAGTGTTATAATAATAATTATTGTCTTTGAAAAGGATGATAATAATTATTAACAATGTTACATGTTGGGTGTGCTAGAAAGCAATTTTTAAGGATGGTGCCTACTACATGATTGTTACTGCGCATACATTCTATGTTCTGTGCATCTCAAGATACTTGGATTTCCTATGGGTGGTGCTTATTAATACAGGGATATTTTTGAGTGGAGAGAAAGCAGAACTTAGCAAGTGATCTTGGCATTCCACAAAGAAAATTGGGGGTAACCATGCATTTTTCAGAGATAATTAAGAACACCATACATTGATAATAAAGTATTCTCATTTGTCTCACGGTGTGGTCACTTGTGATGTAGATCACAACGTTTTGACTGCATACTGCTAGTCTTCATCAGGCGATGAGGTCCACTAGTTATGCATCACCTTTTAAGCAGGATGCTCTGCTGTGATTGGTGCATTTCGATCCTTGCTGTTTCGGTGTGTTGTTCCTTCCGCGGTCCGCTATTGTACCGTTCTCCTGTTGTTATGTTTCTTGATCGTGGGCATCCGTGGGGAACCAACCAATCACAGCGCAGCATCCTGCTTAAAAGGTGATGCGTAACTAGTCAACCTCATTGCCTGCATGATGAAGACTAGCAGTATGCAGTCGAAACGTCGCGATCTACATAACAAGTGACCACATCGTGAGACAAACGAGAATAT
Source organism: Montipora sp. Colony 1 RG-2022 (assembly GCA_023091755.1). Classification (NCBI taxonomy): domain Eukaryota; kingdom Metazoa; phylum Cnidaria; class Anthozoa; order Scleractinia; family Acroporidae; genus Montipora; species Montipora sp. Colony 1 RG-2022. The sequence continues at coordinate 10,891 of JALIRR010005179.1, read as the reverse complement.
TAAAATGAGAATACTTTATTATTATTGTACTTCAACATGATGATTAACAGCAACCTTTTTTACAACATTAACCATACATTGCTTTGTATTTTAAAGCTTTTTACAAATATTGTTGATTAATTATCCTTGAAAAATGAGTGGTTTCCCCCAATTTTCTTTTTGGATTTCAATAGCACTTGTTAAGATCTGCTTTTCCCGCATATTCAGTAAATTGCCCAAAAATACGGTACCTTGGAATTAGTAGGTACCGTCCGTAAGTGTTCTTCTTTTTCAAGAAAAAGATTGATGATATGAAAGGAAAGGTAACAAAATAATCAGAACAATTTCTTTTTCAACCGTTAAGTCATCACTTTGTTCCCCTGCAGGGTTTGCTTGCTTCAGAGAGTTCATGAAAAATGTGAATTTGAATGAACATCGCATTAAGGAAACAGGCAGTTCGTACACAGCAGACAAGAATACTTTCACCATAGAGAAAATGGAGCTTGTAGGCCTTGATTACCTATGGAAAGTTGTGTTGGAGGTCCCCTCCGAGGAGATAGCCATGTTAGCAGTCAAAAAACTGATGGAACTTAGTTACACATGGCTGTCCTCCAAACTAAAGAAGGTAAATAATTATTACTACTTTAATCCTCTTAAATTATGTGTTGGCTGGTAAATGTTTTATTTTTAGGAAGTTTTGTGACAGTTCTCATAGATCGCAGAATCCAGAAGTAGCGTCAAAATGATAACTTGATAATGATGTTTTTAATTTAAAGAAGAATTTTTTTTTAATGACAGTGAGTGACATTTTGACAAGTTAATTGAAAGTCATCATCAGACTTGAGTAATAATCATTACAATAACAATTACCAGTGATCCAGATAAAAAAAGTATCCAGAAAAAATATTTCAGCAACAACAAAGCTTACATGTAAGTTATGACCCTACAAGTCAAGTTACAGTCCTGTACAAAGTCTATAGAATTAATGTCTGGTAATCCCAGCCAGACCCATTTTGAAATCTTCTGTATACTACACTGTATTATTTAAAGGTATCGTACAATCATCTCAAACACTAAAGTATAGTAGTTATAAACAAGGTTGTTTTGGCAAGCTCTCAGAAAGCATAAATCAATTGATTACAATCAGTCTGAAGGCAATGACAAGTCTTAGTCAGTCAGCATAGTCACAAGACAATAGTACAGTTTTACTTATTCTCAGTAGTACAGTATAACAACGTTATTATAATAATGATTACAAATTTAAGTTTGTTTTGTTGTAATAGGATCCTGTAAACATCCATAAGAAATTTATCTTGGAGTGCTACAAACGTCTAGAGGTATGCTTACATCAGCTAAAGAGAAGTTCAAATTCTTTTGTTAAAGTAAGCAAAACGCAGACCTGCATGCAGTGTAGATGAGGAAAGTGTGTCAAACTGTTAAGTAGCAGTTTCTGTGTGGATTAGGTGATGTTTTTCTACAATAATCGTATTATTAATTTCATTGAGTTTGTTTCATTGCTAAGAGTTTGTTGTTTTCTCTAAGAGTCCATTCTTCATTTGCAGACAATGATGTCTGGCCTTGGAAACACATCACTGGCTCAAGCAGCCTGCAGTGTGACTACTACGGTCACTGCAGCTCTAACACCTGATGTCATCATACCAAGTGCTCCAGAAAGGTATGATGATTATTTTAATTATTTTTTGATCACATTGTTTATGTACATGTAATGTGACAGTGGTAATGCTTTCTGTTGTAGAGCAAATTACATGCTGAGTATTGAGCGGTTGTTGGTGCTGGTGGAACAGTACATAATAACAGTGGAGGTGAGCTCTCTTGACAAATACTGCAGTATTATTTTGTGTAGTACAGATTTTTTCATAAAAGTGTTTCCGTAATTTTGTTGTATAATAATAGTGGAGCTCCACATGCGTGTGTGGATCACCATTGGTATGAAAATGTGGTAACCTATCTGTGCGAGAAAATTTGGTTTTGGTCACTGTACTACTGCATGTTCATGCCTTCATGTATGCCAATGTCACCAGTATCATGTGACCATATCGCAGTTCAAATAATCAATACTTGTGCCCAACATGGCAGCCATACTCCAGCTAGTTTACAACGCACATCTTTAATATTGGACATCCATGTTATGGTCAATTGAAAGGTATCCGCTGACCAGTATCATAGGCTCAAGTTTAGAGCTCATTGAGGTGAGCTTTTTTTTAAAAGTTAACCGCTGACCAGGTACTGGCAATGTTTTGACAAAATTTATGATTAATAACAGGATAGACGCATGAAAAACTGACATCAATTTGTTAAATAGATTCTTTTGATTGATCTACATGTATCACAGGATCTTCATGCTGGTCCTCGAACTCTTTTGCCACATGGTGCTTCATTTCATGGATACCCAATCAACATTAATGTCTCATCTGATCTTCCAAGACAGGAGCTTACTTTACAGGTAAACTTATTGTTGTCAAGATCTTTTCTTTGTTTATTGTTCCAGTTTCCCAATGATATGTTGGTACAAATTTAACTTAAAATATTTGATATTTCAATGAGAGTATAAACAAATTGGCTAACCTCTGTGTTTTGCATAATCTACCAGTAGTTATTACTGAGAATTTAAAAGATAAACAAAAGTTATGCTGTATACAACCTTGTAGGTTTCTTTTTTTTCAGTGTCATTCCAATGAAAGCCTGAAATCTCTTAGACACAGAATAGCAAACCGATTAAACACCACCGCTGAACAGATCCAGCTGTCAACAAGTGAAAAACTGGTATGTTACTGTGGTTTGTCCAAACTAGAGAAAGCAAAAAGCTTGATTTAACGAACAATCTGACTTAGTTTTGTCATGGATTGTATGATATGGAGATAGATACTCATTGTTTCATGGCCTCAATTAAGGGAAGCAAATAGATTCAACCTGAAGAATTGACAAATTGTAGTGAAATCAAGTGCAGCACCTTTCAGCTTTGTAAAGAGAAATTTTGACTGTGTTGGTTTAGGTTGGATTTCCTGCTCAATAGTGTAGCATTGAGCCATCTGGGGTGATCAGATAAAAATGATCTTTTCAACTCTTTTCTTCAAGTTGATGTTCTATTTTAACATACAATGTACTCAGACTGTGATATGTCGCAAACTGTACTTCTTTAGTACCTATACATAAATGGTGACCAAACCCAGTGAAGACTGTAATTCTGACCTGAAGTCTATTTTTATAGTACAATAGGTGGTTGAAGTGATGACGTTTTGTATTGTCTAGCACTTGATACCAACAAGGTTGGTGCAATGGTAAAACCACTCAACTTTCACCAATCCGGCCTGAGATGTGTAGAATACATGTATGTTGGCATGCCGTAAGTGAGTTGAGTTTGTTGGTTCTCTGATCCTACCTCAAGTGCTGTGATCAACAAGTTACTGTGTAGTATGGTACCTTTTTCACTTTCCTATTAAAAAAGAGAGCAAAGTATTCACTTATTTTTGTACTGAAGAGCACATTGTCTCTTTTAATTTTATGGCAGCTTTTACCATCCAAAGACCAGAAACTACTGTATCAGTTGGAATTTGAAGATGAGCAGATGCTATTTGCAAAGGTGTCTGTTTCTGGGGTGACTTCTGTCCCAACCAAAGAAGAGGCAGAGGTAACTAACAGTAATCATCACATTAATTCAGTAAATATCATGAATTATTATATGGATGGGAGTATTTTACCAGGAACTAAAACACTAGTGGAATCAATATGTTCACTACATCCTGGAACTGAGTGAGATTATTTTTCATTTGTAAACAGGAGTGGTCATCCCCCCTTTTTTGTTTGACTGTATCAATAGCTGGTATTTGTATCATGTATATTTATTGTCCGTAATGAAAAGAAAATTAGGCACATGTTAGCTTGAAGACATGAATTTTATGTTCTCGGGGCAGGATCAATACCTCACTCATTCACTCTGCTTACATGTACTTGTGAGATCTTGATCTTGCCACTCAAACATAAAATTCATATCTTCTTGCCACTTTGTAATATCCTCTATATATTTAGAAGTCTTTTGACACTATCAATGTATTATGGCTTACAGTGTGCAAAGAAAGTGGTGTCTGATAACCTGACGCTAGTGGATTTTACTGTCAGGCTAGTGAATTCTGTTCTTAACTTGCCTGAGGGGCAAGTGATTTTTTAGGTGGGAATTCAAACTGAAGGAGAACTGTAATCAATCCTGATCATCAAATATTTTTTCGGGCTAGTACATGCTAGCTACAGCTTGCCATTCAGTCAAGCTGTAAAACTGACTTTCTTTTCACCCTGGCTTACCTCTGCAGGTGGGTAAATACTGTTTTATCTCTTCTCTTTTAATATGCAAGAACTCTCATCTTGCATCAAAGGAGAAGAGTGTCAAAAGTCCTTCCTTTATAATAATAACCGCACTCCTCTCTAACCACAACAAGAAGTTTGTGCTTCACAAAATTAATATACAATTCCCAAAAAATAATTATTGTCAGTTATTGACTGGATGTGAGGGATGAGTGTTAAGTGATAGGAATAATATAGACCTTGAAAATTTCAAAGTTAGGTTGTTACATTTACATATTGTGTTAACTGTGAAATAAACTTAAAAGGTTGTGGCTGAGTCTGTTTTCCAATTATTTTCTTTCATTCTCAAGAGTCAGGAAGCCATGAGAATAGATGAGGTATGAATCTGAGTTACAAAATTTTGAACATACTATCATTTGTTCAAGTCTTTACTCAATAATGTCCGATCTGTATCAGTTAAAAGCTTAAGACATTCTTGTATTTCAGGCAAGTGCAAGTGGATCAAATCGACAGACATTTGCTTTGGAACAGGTGAGGTTGAATTTGAAAATCCTGTGTAACGATAATTTTTTAAAATTTAAATAGCATAATGAAGGATAAGGTCTCGCTGTGGACATCACAGAAACTCAACCAATTTTTTTAAAATTAATTATTGGGATGTTGAAACAAGGGTAGAATTGTCATGTAAACGAAAGTTCAAAAATTTGTTAATAATTCATAAGCAAAACGGCCTATCATATGCTTGTCGTCAGTAAAGCGTCACATGCATGAGCCTTAAACCTGATATAACACTCATTATTACAGTTCTTTATATAAAGCATACTAATTAACAATTATTCCTTGAGCCCGAATGGGCTCTGAGTCAATAGCCCATGGGGCCGAAGGCCGAATGGGCTATTGACTCAGAGGCCATGAGGGCGAGAGGAATATTATTGTTTTAGTAAAATCCAACTAGTTGGTCAACAAAATATCGAAACAAAACATCTTTTGCTAGTTAAAGCTAGACTTTAATTGTTGTTTTGGTTTTCAAAGCCGGCGCTTTTCGCTACTAGTGGGCTATAACAAATAGCCTACTAGTAGCTCAACCAATCAGAATGCAGCATTGGTAATAGACCACTAGTTGGATTTTACTAATAAGGCAAAGCTTGTTTTTCTTGTATGCTAATGTTCTCCCACAATTTGAACCTTGGACTCTCGAGCGACATGCTCAGCCTTTTTATTGGGTCGAAAAACACTCGGCTACACCATTTGTGTTTTATACACGATAAAACACTACCGCTCATTTTTTAAACATCACATAACATGTAATGTTACTGTCATTTCTCACATTGTTCACTTTTCATTAATAATTACCTGATTGAATATTCATATTTTACAACAGGAGAAAATGATGCCTGGTGCTATAATGGCTACAGAGTGCAAAGCATTTGATAAGCTATATCAGCTGGCAGAACTAGAAGAACCCAGTATCACAGTGCGAGTACAGAGACTGTTGATGCTGCTACCCACTGACCCTGATGTGCAAGAGGCTCTTGAATCCATTGGACAACAGGTATGAATAAAGAAGTGTCATGCTTGAGTAATAAAAACAGTGTAAGTCCTCAATCATGGCATTATAACAGACATAGTGTAGTTTTTTTTATTTTAATATTATTTTAGTATGTAAATTTAACAGTTAATGAAATAAGTTTGAAGTCTATACTGTGAAGAGAAACAAAGTACCAGTAATGATAACTTTACGAAGGAATTGAACTTAATAGCGAGATTAAAAGTCAGTTTGAGGCAAAGAGTGATTTCATTGTCAGTGTAACTTTCAAAGAATTATTATCTCCTGTTTGTCTGTGCAAAAGACAAACTATTCAAAATGCATTTGGAATAATGGCATCAAAAGAATAAGTTAAGTACTTGAAAAATGCATCAAGTAGAAATGTGGAAATACAGGACATATTTTTTTAGAAGGTACCGTAGTTAATTTTTCCACAGATAATTGAATTAGTGCGATTAGTCTTAAGTAACACCTAATTTTAAATTATGTAGTTCATTTTTTTGTGGTGAATTTGTTACCTTGTTGAGCTTATATATTTTCCTATTTATGTTATTTAATATATTTTTTCAGTTTTCTATCAGCTGTTCTCCAGGGAGTGTGGATGATAGATTGTTATCAACAGCAAATCTGCAAAATATGTTCAAATGTATCACACCTGGCATGTCACCATTCAGAATACTCTATAACCTTGAGGTAATAAAAAATGATTCCATTTGATCATGAAAAGGAAAGGAAAGGAAAGGAACTTTATTTAAGTGTCTAATCTTCTGGTGCCGTAGAGCACTAATCAGGGACACTGTAAATTGAAATTAACAAGTTAATGCAAATCAAATCAAATTTTGGTTTTTCTGAGGAGAGGGGAAAACTGGAGTACCTGGAGAAAAACCTCTCGGTGCAGAGTAGAGAAGCAACAAACTCCACTCACATATGCATCTGAGTCTGGGAATCGAACCCTAGCCACATTGGTGGGAGGCGAGTGCTCTCACCACTGTGCCATCCCTGCACTATTGACCCACTTATCAGAGATTCTTGGAAGGAAATCCGTGGCAAGAGTTCTGTAGTGCATTATTCAGTTTTGATATTTCTTCCCATGATACCAATGTCGATGTTGAACATATAAGAATAAGTTGATATCATAATGGCTTATTGGTAGACAATCTCACTGCCAGCTTGTCATTCTGAAGCCTAAACTTGCTGCATGGCCGCTTCCAGAGGTATAACATTATTGAGAGCCTTGGACCTTGTTCACCCAAATGGATTGCTACCATTCAGAACATGTACTGTAATGTGTGGAAGCAAAGCATTCATGAAAAACAAACCATCCTTGCTTCAGTAGCATCTTGTCTTATTTAAGACACAGGCTTTGTTAAAAGGAAATAAATTTCTTGAAATAAGTGTGAGCTATTTGTTTTCCATGTATTGTGTCATCATAAATGTATCTTTAAATCCCCAATGAGTTTAATTTGTGGCAGGTTTTGAGCAGTAAGTTGATGCCAACACAAAACAGAGATGGAGGAGCCAATGCAAGGATGTTCAAAGAGTACTTTTTGACAGCTGGGGGACTCGGGTTAGTCAATATTGTGATCTGCAAACAGACCTGTGTAACAAGCACTGCTCTAATCTGAAAGGAATGTTAATTAAACTGAAGGTTATTTTGGCAATGAACTTCATTTCATTAAAGAAAATGATAAAAAATTGTATCCTTCAGTGTTACTTCCACCTGTACAAAGGATGTGCATTATATATACCATTCAATTAATAATATTAGTTGTGACATGTGACTGTTTACTTTGGTGTTTGTGAAATTCATCAGCAAATAAAAGATTGATTGTACTACAAATAGAACTGAAAGTACAAGTCAATGTGCAATTTTTGTCTAGTGCAGGTACTCAAAACTGGAATCTTATTAGACTTAACAGAGCACTTGTTGGATATCAAATTGAGCTTGCATCAAAGTATACTTCAGGGGCCCGTTTGTTCAAAAGCTGATTAACACTAATCCCAGATTTAAAATTAATTAACGAGTTTATTCCACTACTTTCAAATGCTTTTCAACGCTCATATTTGGCAAAACTTTACATTAGAAGAAGTCAATCTTGAAAAATAAAAATAAGCAAAAGAAACTTTCACTAGAAAGTTGAAAATATAAACAAAAGTTTATGCTAATTTTGGATTGAGTTTATTGGCTTTCGAACTACTGGGCCCTAGACATAAGTGTTGCAGTGACACTTCTACAGTGTACCCCAGTCTAAAGGTCTCGATTGCAGACACTTTCAGAAGCTACAGTTATGATGCTATTTATTTAAACAGTGTTGTTGTGAATATCCTGCAAAAAGACATGTTCCCCCAAGATGTTGACACTGAAATTCGCAGAGGATGCTATGCCATCTGTCTTCAGTTGGCAAGGTAAAGTTTTAAACGGAAAGTCGTATTGTTGGGGAATTCTTGTGTTTTTAATTGAGGTGGTAAAGAGACATATTTAATAACCAAATTAACCCATTGACTCCCAGGGGCTCCCCATTGACGAGTAAAATCGTCTGGTGTTAGACAGTCTGGCCGGTTTGGACGTCAATGGGTTAAACATATTCAAAAGCTAATGTTCAATGTAGACAATTTTTAACAAAATGGACTTTTAAATATTACTGTAATAATTATTAAATGTTGCATTGCTGCATTCTTTTGCTCTTAATCAAAGAATTACTTCTAACAAGGACCTTTACTGAGATTAACAAGTGAAACATAAAAATTGAAGTTACACACATCATTGCAGTTTGTAGTTTTTTAATTCTCTGCTCTTCTATGTTTTGAAGAGCATGAAAAGCAAAATGGAGAGACAGACAAGGATCAGCAGTGCCTCCTCTCTTTTTTCAGGTTTTTACTGTGTGGACAATCATCAGAAAATTCCTTCACAACCCCCTCATCTCCACCTTACAGAGAACCTGCAACAATTGCAGCGTCACCAGTAGCCATGGCAACAGGGACAATGGATGTAGATCTTAATGACTCTCTCAACAACTCAGCAGTGGAAGCTAAACGACCACGCTCAAGTAGCATGATCGATGATGTACATCCCTCTGTGAGAGTAGCTATAGAGGTAGGTATATGACTAGCATAAGTTAGTTTAATTCATATGCTTTAAGTTACTACAGTAAGCCAAACAACTCATTGTCTTTCATCTACCACTTTCCTTGTTTCATTTGCAGACAATGGGGCGAGATGATTTTGCAGAAACCATTGCATGCTTCATGCGTGTTGCCTGGGCTGCAGCTGCTGGGAGAATAAACCTTGCTGGGGGTAGACAGAGGCTGTCTAGTCAGAGTTCTGATGATGATGGAAGTACCTTGGGAGGGGGAGGTAGTGACACAGAGTCTGTTAAATCCTTCAAATCGAGTGTATCCAATGGCAACCCATCAGAAGTGACAAACAAGGTAGGAGAATGGAGGCTTCATGTAGAGTTTGTTTCTAGAACTTACAATGGATATGACTTTACCAACTAAAATTGTGGTTTCCTTCTGTAGGATGTGATGATAGTTGGTGAGGCACTTCAACTGCTCGTCCTTTGTTTGCAACTTAGAACACAACTGATGGGTAGGCAAATGCTGTACTGGTTATTTCATGATTGTTTTATGAGTGACTTTCAGTGCTGCTCAAGAGTACAGGTCTCTGCCATCACACAAGAGGTACATGTACCACTGAAATAACACAGTTCCTATTTAGGTTCATGATGGCCTTAAAGGGACCAAAATGTGGCATGAAAACAATACACACATGCAGTACACTTTCTTTTCTTTATCTCTACCCCAAATAAATTGGTTAACATAGTTTTTTTTTCTCTTTATCATATCTTGCACTATGCACAGGAAACATGACCACAAATTTTTCCTCTGCTTGGCTGATGGATTGATCCACTGAGTTGTTGAATGTCACACCAACAAACTGAAGTTCTGTAGCTCAAATTTAAAAATGGTTTATGGATTGATCAACTGAATTTATTTCGTGATTGCTTTATTGATCTACCGATAAAACAATGAACTTCATTCAAGTTTCATATTTGCACTAATATTATTGGTGACACTATAAAGAAAAAAAATTGGAGAATTTAGAGAAAATACACATGACTTTTTGTGGCCATAGGGTGAGGACCAAAACAGATCTTGGTTTATCTTTTGTTCCTCCTAGGAGTATTTTATTACCTCCCAAATGTGAATGACTTCATTGTGGAAGTTCTTATAGGTTCTTGGAATTCTCAGGTAAAGATTTTGCTCTGTTATCTAACATACCACTTGAATAATAAGTTAGTTGGGTGGCTGGACCATTAAGCTACAGGTTACAGTATAGGTTACAGTTGCCACTAGTCTAGTTACCCAGTTTGCACTAGTCTCTCGTAGCTTTGTGAGGAGGCAGTGTGGCCCAGTGGTTAGGGTGCTTGCCTTGAGATCTGGACCAGAGATCAGGTTCAAGACCCATTCTGTCCACTGGTAAGGAAAGGAAAGGAACTTTAAATTATGTAAGTGTCTAGTCGTTCTAGCGCTGGAGCACTAATTGGGGACACTGTAAACTGAAATTAACAATTAGCACAAATAAAATCAAATGTTGGTTTTTGAGGAGAGGGGAAACCAGAGTAACCGGAGAAAACCTCTCGGTGCAAAGTCAACCCACATATGATGCCGGATGTGGGAATCTAACCTGGGCCACATTGGTGGAAGGCGTGTGCTCTCACCACTGCGGCATCCCTGCACCACAAATTTGATCCTGGTAGTTCCTGGTTCAACCTCTCGGGCTGCACCTGTAAATAGCAACCTGGTTTGCCTCCGGCCAGTTGGGATTCTGTCTGGCTGGGATTGGCTGGTTCAGGCATCAAAGGGTTAATAGTGGTAGAGCATGCCAACTTGTAAATTGGTCACATGTTCAACTCCTGTTAGGAGGAGGTCAACTTCATTGACACCATTATTCTCTTGTGAGACATCAAAGTTAAGTAATATTTGAATGGTATCTTTTTGTGTTTTGTTTACTTACACCTTTAAACGATTTGATGATCCATGTACATCT
>JALIRR010005178.1:17500-30981 GCA_023091755.1 Montipora sp. Colony 1 RG-2022 | reverse complement strand
AGTGGGGTGTACCTGCGATGGAATCCAACCCGTACGGCGCTGAATCGAAGTGATTACCTACTGTAGGTACTTGCATTGTCAATCGTTTCTTGCGGTGAGCTTACTTGCCTTTGAAGGACTTTTGAAGCAAATTAAATTTCGTTAATTTTTGTTCAGTACGTATTGGACGTCCCTCGATTTTTTTCAAATTTTTGTCGGTCTTGGTGGCAGCCGATTGTGGAGAACAAAAACAATGAATGCTTGCATCATGCTTTCGTGGTAACACTGAAAGTATTGATCCCAGACCCTGTGTGGTGGTCTTCGAAGAATTTACTATAGTTGCCTTTTTTTTCATTTCGATGATAAAAAGCCCTGCTTCATGGCTGAGTTGAGGACTTAGTAAAGATGGCTCCATTGAAATAATTTCTTCTGCACTGTCCACTTTCTCGCTCCGATCAATCACTGGTTTTAGCTTTTTCAATTTGTCCTAGAGACAACTGTTCCCTTACGATTTCTTTTTTTTTAGGTCTTTTGCTTCAAGATACATGTGTTTCGCACTACAACCGAATAAATCTTCCCAGGCATTTCGATGAAGAAAATCGAAAAAATAATTTAAGGTGATTCCCTAGTATTGCACTGAGCATCCTGTTCTGCGCATAACACAGCGTAGGCCACGTTCGTATTCAGACTAAGAGGCTTTATGGTCAAATTTCATGGCTCATTTCTGTTTGCTTCGTCTCACAAGTCTCAACAGATACTTCTAAACAAAGAAATGTTTAAATTTAACCCTAAAGACTAGTAGCCATGCGTGAATATTGATACATTAAACGTGGCCAAAAACATTTCAAAATGACGACCTTTGGTGCGGGAAAGCTCACTAGAAAGAAAAATGGCCGTTTTCAGAGCACAGCAGTAAAGAGCAAAACGGAAAACTTTTTAGACTCTCCCAAAACAAAAAGTCGAGTGATAGCCTTGATCATGCTAAAGTGTCATTTCAGTCTGAGAGTGAAAGTGAAACAGTGCTATATGGGAGACGTGTTGCCGAGGGGTCAATCTTGGTTTGCTTTTTGTTTTCTCTTAAGCGAGGTTGGTGACCTATCTTTTTTTTGGCATAATTTTATTCTCTTACTCCTCCTCTTTGTGTTGTAAAAAAAATTTAAAAAAACTTACAGGGAAAAAAGCATTCGTAGCCATCACTCGTGAACACAAAATTGTCTCCTTGAGATCACGCACCCGAGGAATATTTGTATATAGTCAGTGCCCTTTCAAGACGTGTGCCTGTGCCATAAAACAAACATCAAATTATTCCTTTTGAACAATACACTACACCTGTTTTGTTATGTCAAGAATTAAGTCAAAGCTGTGCTTCCTGTTCCTGCAAAACGTAGCGTGAACCGATAGAACAAACTTGTCCTTGATGGATTAAGTCGCAATGATTAAATGAGTAACTTGAGCAAGTTATATCTTCCAAACGAGCTAGGGGACCTATTTTTTTAATTGCACATTTCGAGTCATCATAACGTAGGGAATAATCGAGAAAAGTTTAAAGAAAATCTTACCACAACTTCTATTACGAAGAAATCACCTTAACTTGAAAAATATGGAATCAGCGCGTGACTGCGCGTAACAAAATGATTGCGTGATGCGCAGAACAATAACAATAGGTGGCACCGTCCTTAATAATCGCGTCATCTCCAATCTAAAAATATAACTTGTGTGAAATTCACGAACCCCGGCCAACGTCTCTACACTTCCTCTCCCTTCCTCATTTCTCTCGTTATTATTAGATGTTCATTATGCAAGCTAAATTAATGTGTCGCTTCATTATAAATATAGACCAGCATGAGTTCGAGTGGAATTTGGAATAAATGAGAACAAGTAAATTGTTTCAAAGACTGTACCGTGTTACCTGAAAACTGCATTTCTCTTAATTAGCAATTCAGAATAAAGAATTGTTTTTATGTATATTATTATTATTATTATTGAGCGTTTTCACTCACGTGACCAGCAGCCATATTGGATTACTGATGCAAAATATAGTATTTGCATAAAAAATAGAATTCAATTCCCGGAGGATTAGTTTGGTACATCATCATGGCCACCATTTCTTTATTTTGGAACACCAACATGGCCGCAATGACGTCACAAGAAAACCCTCTATTGCCGAAAAAATGATTAAGGGAAGGAGCAAGAAAGACAGAAACACAAGTTATCATTTCAGGACATCTGTTCCAATATATCAAGCTATTCTAGTTTGCAGACCAGAGAGTATGTGTGAAAACACGCAATGCGGCTGACTTCTAAGTATGTTATGGAATATTTAGTTAACAATCATATCAATTACCTGCAGGTGTTCTCCTATTTGTTTTGCATTAAGTTCTCAATTTCTGTGACAAATTTTCTTTTTCGCTTATTTCCCGCCATTCGCTTTAAAATAATACTGCTCCTCTTTAAGTTAAGTCAAGTTGAATAGATATCTCCAAAAATCTGATAAAGGAGATACCTTATTTAAGCACAGGATTTATAAAAGGCATCAATAGTGAAGGTTAAGAAATGGTAAATAAAATATGGTAACCCAGCAATGCAAGACGTTTTAGTAATGACGTCATCATAGGACCCTTCCCCCAAAATGTCGCACTGCGTGCTGGAACCTTCGTTTTTTGACAGGAAGTTGCTTGGCTAGAGTACTGTATTTTACACTGCGTTTTAGTAAAACATGCACTAATTTTGAAAAGCAAGCTAAGATGTCGCACAACGAGGAAAGAAAAAACACAAAGCAGTAAACAGGTGACGAGTAAGCGATGCTCATTTTGGGGTGCAGGGATGGCGCAGTGGTGAGAGCACTCGCCTCCCACTAATGTCGTCTTTCATTCCGGGACTCGGGCGTCATATGTGGGTTGAGTTTGTTGGTTCTCCACTCTGCACCGAGGGGGTTTTCTCCGGGTACTCCGGTTTCCCCTCTTCTCAAAAAACCAACATTTGATCAGATTTGCGTTAATTGTTAAGACAAACTACGAGACAGAGCCAGCTCGAGTAAAGAGACGAAATTATATTGACGAGCATACAGCGAAAGAAAGAGCAAGCACGAGCACAAGAAAACAGGCTGAATAATGGTAACGAAAAGCAGCGAAAAGAGCAAGAAAGAGCTCTTGAAAATAGACTAATTTATAGTAAAGAGCAGGCGAAGACTGGTTGTATGGTAAGCAGCTTATAGTTGTAAAAATAGCTGAAAGCAAAAAACAAAAATGAATGATAATTGAGTAGTTCCGCTTTTAAGCTTGCCTAAATATATGAATATATTATTCATTGTATTGCATATTTACCATTTTCAGTAAATCTTATCACCGTTTACATCTAGATTATGATATGACGATGACTCTATCGGTTGCAAATAACACATATGAATTAATTAATCTTACACTTACACCACCTTCCTCTTCGATTTCCTGTCGATCATTGGGACAAACTGGATGATCACTCCTGTTGAACATTAAGAAAGTTCCATAAAAACATTCTAAACCTTGTTTTCCTTCCCCCATCCCTGTGAAACTTAAGTATAACAATAAGATATTTATCTTTAAAATGTAAAAAAGATCAACTGAGCAAAAATTGTTTGTATCAATGTCATTGTAAGGGGGAATCTTTGCTGACATCAATGTTTACATTTTGTTTCATGTGGCATCATGCTGTTTACAAATTGACTTCAAAAAGGCTGAAAAAACCTATTAAACTTAGCTAAATCTCAAATTATAAGCCTTTTAACTTTGTTATCTACATGTAGCTAGTTTTTAGCCATCAAGAACAGATAAATTCTTGGGTGGCAAAAACATTAACGATACCAGAAATTCTTTGTATGCGAAATTTCGATTTTTCAAAGCATCACTGTTCAGCGGTTTATCAGGAACATCGCGTTCAATTTTCAGAGATAGCGCATTATGCAATGCACTTTTGTCAAATCAGTTACTGGATGGTTTTACGCAAATGACCAAGGTTAAGCGTGCGTGTATAAAATTGCAAAGAAATGGTTTAGAGATCAGATTTATGATAGCGGTGTAAGTGTTTCTCGAGGCACAACTCTAGCAAAAAAACCCTGAGCTCTCTCAGGAGTTGTTTTTCGAGGGGCAGATATGCGACAAGGTCTGTTACTCTGACGACAAGGAGAGTCCTGGTTCGAGGATATTGGCGTCTTAAATTTGATCAAATCTAGCACTGAGAAACAAACAAAAAAAAAGATTGATTACATCATAAGAAAAGCCAAGGCTGATAAAGGAACCTACATGGGAACTAAATTTTTATAGAAACCTGAAAAGAGAGACAGTACGTTTCGCCTACAAAGATGGGATTTAGCTGGCTTTTGCAAGATACTGTTACTTATGACTAATGTAGGACTTGGCAGTTATCTTCAGCATTGTTTTTCTTTTATCATTTTAGCAGTCATTTTCAGCCAACCTCATCATTCTGGCACTGGAATTTTAATTCAATGCGTCTCTGCATTAATTTACTTAAAATTAGCAATAGGCTAGTTTCGAATTGTGCAGCAACAAAAGAACAGCGTCGAGGTTCAGGGGAATAATTAGCATTTTGTTTTGTTAACTTCGCTGTAATAATGAAACGGGTGTATTAAACTGTCTATGACAATTTATGCAGAAGTTAGTTTTGGAAACTAACGGCAATTTTTACTGTCTTTTTATGAAAAAGACTCGGTTATAATATTTGTCTATCATGTTCAGTGTGAAAACTGATGAACACGACTTTGCGCACAAATATGCAGACAGCGAAATAATACGAGAAAGAGCATCAAAATACATTAAAGATTGTTAAGTTAGACCAGAGGAAGGCTTTCAGAAAAAGAAGGTTATTCTCGAGTTTGTTCTTATTATTGTCAGCTGTGGGGATTATTCGGCTGTGTCGAAAAGTGGAACGGGGACACGGGGGCAGGGTAAGCGGGGACTCGGAGACGTGAGGACTTGGGGACTCGGAGACGTGAGGACTTGGGACTCGGAGACGTGAGGACTTGGGGACTCGGGTACGTGGAGACTTGAGACGTGGAGACTTGAGACGTGGGGACGCATTTTTACATTCATTCATTTAACGTTTCATCATATTTCACAAAATCCTCGTCTTTTGATCGTTACTGCGTTGTACCCCGATTATAACTTCCTTCGTTTGTACAATTTGAACAAAGGTATAGTAAATATACATAGTATAGTTTATTTCTCGTCTTCACAAAAAGGTGACTTTCATTATACTGCTATTAAGTTACACTGTGGAGTAATTTAGACAAAATGAAGGGACAATTTTTTGCATTAAGTCCTTATATATTTGGCGTGGGCAACATGAACGAAACGTTGGTATGACCATTTCTCACATCATTTCACAATTTCCCAAGTATATCGAGGCTTGAATTTCAACACGACGCCTATAAGGGCGTATCCGTGGGATGCATAAACAGTTAACACAAATTGTCCAGTTACAGTGAATTTTAACTAAGGGTAAACTTCGGAAAATGGCGAGAAATTACCAGAAAGATAAATCTGTAGTTTAACGTAAAGTTGTTTGTTGTAAACTCTTATTGTAAATGTTACTAAATTTGCAAATGCATACAACAAAGCCCTCTTAGGAGTCATCAGGATACGGGATATTTGGGGGGAAATTGACGAGACAAGAGGTATTTTAAAGAAAATAGGCACGCATTGGGTACGTGTGGTAGTGCAGTAACTTGACAATGTTTTCTTCTATAACTGTCAACTGAACTGTGCTTTGTTTTTCAGTAGAATCAAGTTGTATTTGCGTAATATTATTAAATGTGTAGCTGTAATAGTAAACGATATTGTTTTGGTATCGTAAATCATTATACATAGTACCATGGTAGATGGCCAGAAAGATTGAAGAAGATAAAAGGAAATCAAGAAGCATTGACTTCAAGACTGATATGTTGATCATTTTCAAGTTCCCTTACAACTTCTTTTTCACCACAAGTTTAAGCGTGCATTCTGAGCTTCAGACAGCTTTCGAAGAAAAAAAGTTCTGGTTGTACGAGTAAAAGTGACAGCGATTTTAGCGGCGGCCTGTGAGCAAGTTACCTTGCGTGTTTATGCCAACAACTCACGAAACAAACGGTACATCTGTGACAAAATGACGGCAAGACACCGGGTTTTTGTTAGTTTTTTTTTTCTTTCAAGTGTTATAAAGTTCGACAAGATATGTGCGAATTCAACACAAAGATCTCAATCGCTTATGGTGAACTAAAGTTAAGCCCCTTTGAATGGGGTTATTACTTGGATGGGGGAAAGCTGCGAAGTCCCCATGACCATGACAGCAAATTGTTTTTAAAACTTGATTTCATTTTTTATTTTGTTTGGTCGTTGAAGGCTATTTTCTTATCTTTTTTGTACGTCGGAACAACTGAACAAACTCGTTCGCAAGAAACGGGTCGATTGGAGTATTTGTGCTATGCAAAATAATGTTCACAGTGGAACACACAAAAACGAAGCAAGATTAGAATAATTAACGTAGAAAATTCACCTTACCTTTAAAGCTTGCCGTTTTCAAACAAAAATTATCTGTCCACTTTATCAAATACTTTCAGATGTGAGGTTTAATACTGTGTCAATCATCACGGCGGAAAGGATTCCAAACTAAATGTTTGCTCTCATCGCTATACCAAAGCTTTGTCACCGTGGCCGAGTGGGCTAACTCGCTCTCAAAAATCCAGAAAGCCGGGGAAAATGTGAGTAGTTCTAATCGCGGTAAGGGAGTTTGGAAATACCGAAAGACACAAAATTGGATTCCCCAATCGGAGCTTAATTCAACATCTGTGGGATATGACAATTTGTGACTACGAAGACTTCGAAGAAAAAAAATAAAAGTCAAAAAAAAGAAATCTTCCCGAATTGCTACTGTGGCTGCCTACGGGATCCCACGGAATAATTGGACAACGCTAAACAAAGATTTTAAAGTACTTCCATTTTCTGCATTCTAATCTTTTCTTTTTTAATTATGCATTTCACTCGTAGTTGTCTGTGTCACGTGACATTTCTTGACTGATGACGTCATAACGCTTGTTTTTGACAATGGGGAACGTTTACCCTAAAAAAATCCGACAACCTTTTGCTTAAAACTGCTTAAAACAACCATTAACGTATAATTATACCTACAGTTAATATGGCATCGTTCATTTTCATTGTGACTTCTATGGATACTTATTATGCGACTTGACCTGTTGTTTCTGTTAATTTTAATTTACCGTTTCCGTTAAGATGGGGATATGATTAAAAGACAGAATGATAAAGCCTCGATAGGAGTACTAAAAGAGCAAGGAACACTGAAACACATTGATATAAGATGACTTTTCCATCCTTGTTTCCGATAAAAGATTTGAATTGTTTTTAGCCGTTAAAAAATCGCATGAGACATTTCAGATGAAAGAGCGAGAAGAAAGCTAAGCATGTAGATTTTAAGTTGACGTCGACTGCAGTTAAATGCTTCCTCGTAAAACAAACATCTGCCAATTTATGATCTTGGTCATGCCTTAACACAGTGGAATCAAGCGTTACTTTGCTTCTGGTCCTGTGATGACGAACATTTTCAAAAATATCAACGGTAACAACCCGAATTTTTCATGAAAGGTAAGAAATTGAACAAGCGCTGAAAGGATAAGTTAAAATGCCGCCTACAAGGACATTGGCACGGTATTCAAACATCAGTTACAGAGAAGAAGTCACAAGGCTCAAGTTTTTGTGCAACAACAACCACAACAACAGACGCCGCAACGTGAAATTTCGGCCACAGTGTCAGAGGAAGGGGCCATTGGGTCTTCTGCTTTGTTTCACAGTTGAGCTTTATGACGGGTGGAAAGAATTACTTTTCAAGAATCCAATTTTTGAATTTCGGTGTGTATTTAGCTGGTACTTGAAAAGCATACAGATGATTCAACTTCCTTTTTACGTTAGGATGTTCTCCCATTTTTGAAATTCTATACTCCGAAAATGTGTCGCCACGTCCCCTAGTCCCGACGTCCCGAAGTCCACACGTCCTCTGTCCCTACGTTCCCGTTCCACTTTTCGACGCAGCCGGATTATTCGAAGAAAGCTGAAAATATGCTTACGTTATCATAAATGGGATTAACTTGACAATTGTACTTAAATTCAAATTTACCTTCAAAGCAAGTTACATATCTGACATTGAATCGGTTGATGTAAAAACAAGAACTCAGTCTTTGAGGTTTTACGACCGAAGTTTACTCACAATACTCTCCGCTGTGCGGATCACAGCTTCAGTTGGTCGAAGAAAGCTGAAAATATGCTTACGCAATCATAGATGGCATTAGCGCGGCTCATAATTTCACTTCAAATTTGATCAAATGTCTGACTTAGCTCACCTCACAATTTGTTGTAAGCAATCTCTGCAAAAGCGATGACCACAGTCTGAAGTTTGTACAGCATCACGCATTGGAAGCAGACAAACAGGACACTTCTGATTTTGCGATACTTCATCCACAAACTCGTACTCATATCCTCCAAAACGGGGCTGAATTTCATTTTCATCATCGTATAAATCTTCCTCTTCAAATTGGCCATCTTCTTCCGAATCCTCCTCGGAGTCGACGTCTACATAGACATGTACGACCTCCTCGATGTCTACATAGACATCATCTACGACCTCCATTTCCGTCTTGTGCGATGGAATCGAAAGTGAAAATTGCCACGATCTACGGGGAAAACCGGGATCAGCTGTTGCGATTGGCTACCTTGAAGAAAGAGATTTTAACACTGAAGAGATCTCAGGTTCGCCTAGACTTTCGAAAAGTCTCTAGATACGCGCGGAACGAAGGACGACCTCTCGCGACTTCGTCGCTCGCTCATTTAATCTCGTACCCAGATCTCTGTTATCGTGAGGTCGACTTGTGGCAAGTCTAAGGTTCACCACCAATCACACCACACCACTTTATCATTACTATGCACTTTCACTTTCAGCAAACCGAACTACTTGTGACTCTTTTTTTCTTTCTTGCTTCTTTGCTCTCGACTAAATAAATGGACCCGGGGGAGGAGCATATTCAATTCGTTGCAGCGTTGGAGGCTATGATTTCGAGTTTGAAGACGAGTTGTCCATGGGTAAAATTGTCCCATTTGTCTGGTTGCGATGCGAAATCGCGTGCACACAATATGCGGCCATCGCTTCTGCGAGGAAGACCTTGTTATTTAATTCGTATTCACCCGACAGCTCACTGCACACCTTTCAGGTGAAATTAAATTCAGCAAAGGTTTACTTAGATTTCTCTTTTTACTATATCAGTATATGGTGCGATTAGGGAAGGACGACCGACCACTGCCGTTAATCCAACGTCAATAACGAAATTGATTCACTGGCTCTCCGCGGACTACCTGCAAGTTAATGATTCAGGTTATGAAATGGGAAAATATCTCAAATCTTGACAACACCTATTGCTAATTGATTAATATCTTAGGTGCTACATTGGACCGTGACAGTCACGCGTAAGATAGCATTTCCGCGTAACGAAGGATGTAAAATTTTAAATCAGCTGCCTTACATGTTGTGCAAACGTCATTACAACAGTCTTGCAATAAACATCCCATCTCCTCTCTTCATTATGGCAGTCCAAAGATGTAATCTGGTCCCAGCTACCGCCAAATTCTGGGCAGACCTTCATATACCGGACTAGTATATATGGGTTATTGACCAAGCGTAAATGGCTGTATATTGGCCAAGTTCTTTTTTTTTTGCGTGTTTATGGACCGAGAGGTCCATAAACACGCAAAAAAAAGAACAAGGCCAATATCCAGCCATCTTGACCCAACAAGCTTGGTCAATAAAGGATTTGTTATATGGGATAAAACACCAAAAAAACGATCTTTGATCTTGCGGGACCAAGCGAGAAATCCCGAGCGGGCAGTATAGCTCCATCTTGCCAGCTCAGGTAGTCAATCAAAGTGCGGCATTTGGTTCATCTTGTCCGTTCACGGAGCTAGTCATATAATAAATAGGTTTATCCAAGCCTGAAAGCGGAGCTCCCGTTTCTAGCCCCAGAAAGCAATATAGTGTACATGGAAATAATTATGCTTCTGCATAAAGTACAAAATTAATTGTCGTTAGTTTATAGTTACAGTCACAGTGATCAAACACCTCTTAGCTGACAGCAGTAAACAAACAAACCTTGCAAACAATAACCAACAATTTCAATCACATCTAAAACTGAATTACATGCACAGTAGACCCACGGTAATCTCTTTCACAACATTTCCCGTTTGACTGATGCAGCGGCATCCAACGTCAATTTTCGAAAAATATCTGTTCGGAAGACGATTTGAGATCTACTGAGAATTTTCGAAACATTTGTTGTAAAATTCCTTGCTTGCCTGCCTATCCTAGGATTTTCGAACATCTAAAACATGGTATAATTGCCCATTTTAAACGGATTTTTACCCTAAAAAGGTCACCTAGAATTTTCGGGAGCCTTTTTTCTGGTTGAAATTTTCGAAAAGGTAAGTTTTGATCCCTATAATTTGCGGATCACTAGACTTTCAGCTAGGGAATCCGAACAGATGAAAAATTTTTAGGAGATAAAAATATGCCTGTATCTACCGTTTGAACACTAAAATACGTTAAACAATGCTATGTTTAAGTGGTTTTGAGCTATATTATCGTTGGGTGCTGACTGATAATCTTACACACTCTCTCTACAGTTCAGAAAAACAGCAAAAAATACCATTTAAAAAGTCAAGCTAAAGCGTAGTAGTTCGCTTACTCGACTTCTATCTATCTATCTATCTGCAATTTCACAGTCAAACAAAGCAGCTCACGACTTGACATCCATTTCACACAGAAAGCCTATAAAACGAAAGGTATCATAATTTAGTGTCGACAGTCGCCACTATAATGATGAAATTCAGTTCCAAATAAGCAACTGTAGCCGACCACAAAACCGCGTGACAAACAAGAGAAACGATTGTTATAACTCAATCGCTGTTGGAGATTTTGCCGAAAATCGCAGGTTTGAGCTTATGAAACCGCATTTTAAAGTGTTATCTAGCCAAAAAGAACCTAAACTGTCGCAAAAATTGCTTAGAAGTGCATTCGTTGCAGATAAATGTACTGCAATCCAATATAAATTTATGAGGCGCCGAGAGTTCGGTAGAAACTGACAAGAAAACTCGCCAATGATATCTGCTGTAAGCTTGAATCAGTTGTTGAATGGCGGCGTGGTTGTTGAAATATGCCAGAATCTCTGCATGTCAACACGGAATGGCAAACGTTTTCAGGCCTTCTTGGGTGTGACTAAAAGTGGGACGGGGACGTGGCACAATAGGCAAATGGTAAAATAGGCAAGGAGGAACCATGGACGCTGGAAATCATCAGCTACTGGTCTGACAAACTCTCCATGTTATTAGATTATACGATAATTTTACACTTGACCGTCAAAAATTGTATTTTACCAATTCAGCGCAGAAGTCAGCTGTTATTTGTCTATCACGTGCTCGAATGAGAATTAGACTTCGTAAAGCCCACATGAGTCGGGATTTTGACATCCACAACGGTGCCTAGGGTGAGAAATTTGGTTCGATAGACATCTTCGAAAGTTGAGAGGACCTGGGAATGACTGATGAGTGAGTGAGTCCTCTATTGTTTTGCCGTAGGAGTGTAATGGGAACAAGAGCTGTTTCAAGAACAGATCCAAAAAGGAATTTTAGCTTTCTTTTGGATAAAACTATGTTTCCTTTGGCACTTGAATTTTACCTTAAGTCCCGCCAAAATGAACTTAATGACACAGTACGGAGGGAAACTCCTCGCTTGAACTCCGCGTCTAATTCAGCTCAAGCACTCCAAAAAAATTGTGGAAATCGCGGAAACAGAAAAAAAGAGTTTGAAGACTACCTTAAGGTAATAGCTGGAAACTCGTCATACACAGAGCAACACGAACGTCGCTCGTTAGATTATATAAACAAAGTACGTCTTCAAAGGATCATAAATCTCCTGGATTATGTCGAAGACCAAGGTTGGGCAGATGGTAGTGCCATAGGTTCCTTGGATCGCGAGATGAATCGAGATGGTGCTGGATTTATGCATACTCTTTTTTTCCTAAACGACTCTCTGCATGCGGAGCCTGCAAACAAGAGCAGACTGTTAAAGTTAATAGATACATCAAAATAGTACAATGACTTTGGAGACTGAAGTGTATCAAACACCTCGCTTTGAGTACAGTGGAAAAACAGCAGACAAAATGATTACTATGATGCTATTTCGCCTGATGATAGTGCTGATTATGCCCACTGGTTCGGACGACGACATTAAGGCACGACAAAGGGATATGGATGCCTTTAAGAAATGGATGAACAACGCTTTGACAATCAACAAAGCATTCGGAGGAGTAATGACCTGATTATACCGGTTTTCATCACATGGCATCTCACAGATCTGCATACATACCCCAGGCACTATATACAGCAGCTCTAGTACAGTATCTACTGGAAGGAACTGAATTTGAGTTATCTCACACAGAAAAACGAAATTTGCTAGAGGGGCTTAAAAAACTGTGGGTGATAGTTGTGAAATATTCTACGCCAAGTAGTGTTGGAGGTCGTTTTCCCAACTTCACTAAAGCAATTTTGGCTCAAATCCCCACTGCGTATGCCTACATTAGCATTTCGTATCCTGGGTTGCTAAGTACGCCTGGAATTACAGTCTCTGACCTAACTGAAGATGTGAAAATGTTCCAACGCTTATATCAGACTTCCGACGACAGAGTAAGGAAGATATCCACATAGGAAGACTAATATGAACACCCTGAGATCTGTGGACATAATGAAATCCGTAAGTTTATTAGAAAAATTTTGTTAGTTTAAATGCGTGTGACTTGAATGAAAATTTAAATTAAAATGAAATTTCATTTTAGAACTTACAAGGCCAAACTCAAATGCTAATTGAAAATTTGGGGCGCCATAGAACCGTTTGCAATACAAAGGGTAAGTGCTCAGGTGTCCAGAACCGAGCTCACTACCCACTAAATTTGTTAGTGCTTTAGGAGAAGTGACATTCTGTGTTCACCACGTGCACAGTAAAGCCAATGTAGAAAAGTGAATGATTGACCCATCCAGCTATGTGCATGACCTGTAAAAATGAGCACCCATATTCCGTCGCGCTACTTTTTCAGTTGAGCTCGAAGGATTGCAAGAAAAGAGAGACTGCTGGTAGTCAACAATGTTAGATCAAACACATCCAAAATACCTTAAACAAATTCACGGACAGGTTATAGGTATGAGCCCGAATTAAGTCACTTCATTAAGTAATTAAATCACTTCATTAAGTAATTTGAGAACAAACGTTGACTGCGACTCAACTTTTCCTTAGAACAAGGAGGCTGGCAACAGGTTCCACATTTTTTCGAAAAGATATACTTTAAAGGATGAATACGGCCACTTCTTAACAAGTGATGCTGCAATATTGGTATCAGACAAATGCCCAATTATTGTTACCATAGCAAC
>JALIRR010005178.1:0-2500 GCA_023091755.1 Montipora sp. Colony 1 RG-2022 | reverse complement strand
GGGTTTGCCTTATAAGGCAACCCAGTAACAAGAAAATGCTTTACTATTGCCATAAAAACTATCCAGCACACATATAATAAAACATGATGAATTCATAAAGGCCTCCTTTTCCAGCGAACAATTTTTTGAAACAAACAACATATTTGCTATTATTGCGTGCGTGAAGAGAAAAAACTCAATCGTGTCAAATGTGCGCAATATTACAACAAACTAAAATTTCAGGATCAAACCGTTTCCATGAAGAACCGTTTCCTTGCATAATGAAGCACAAAATAGACGACAAGCTTTCTTTCAAATAATTCTTGGCTGTCACATTACCTGAAGACTGTGCAGAGTTGATCACAGATCCACTTAAGGTGTTCGATTCGTTCTCTGTCTTTGTTGAACCCATAAGTTACCAGAGAATTTTCCATTTGGTTTCAGTGTTCTACATAACAGCACGCTTGGTAAATATTATTTTAGAAATGCAGCCCACTTTGATTTCTGCTCGACGGGCGACAGATTGTTGTCGAAGTCCATTACTCGTCGCTTTTGAGATTCCAGGTGTTGGTTTTCACCGCCTGCGTAGTTTATCCAACTGACTTGTTTGAGGATCCAGTAAAACGCCATTCGCGTTACATGACATTCGACGCCATTGGAGGCTAAGTTAATTATTCTACTGTGTCCACCAGAGAAATCTACGCAGTTCCACTACCCTCTCGATCCTAAGGAAATACGCGCAGAAGGCTCTATGCACAAAGATACCACTTACCAGGGGAGTGACAGGCAAGACCTTTACCGACACGGAAGTAAAAAAAAAAAAAACCGAACAAATGCCCTCCATTTCTAGACTGGGATTGCCTACGGCAACCCAGTAATAATCATTATTTCGCGTGAAAACATGATATCTTCACACTTGAAGATAACATGTTATTTTCACACGTGAAAAGATAATTGTCGCTATAGTTACATACGAAAATCGCCCCTTTCGATGCCTTTCGTGGGATGATTTAGTATTTCATTGGTGTTTATATATTAATAGAATATTAAATGGCCGCTTGGAGATACGAAATTTCTCTTCTCGTGTTGAAAAGAAGAGAAATTTCGTATCTCCAAGCGGCCATGTAATATCCTCTATTTATTTCACAGTTTTTAATTGTTATATGACAGTGTCAAATGTCTATGTCTGAATGCCGCAAGAGCTATAAAATGCTGGGCTGGATAACACCAACCATAATAAATAATTAGCGCAATTGCGGAGATGAACAAAGAGTGGTTTCCTATAGATTTATATGCACCGCACTGGCTGGTGAATATAAAGCAACACAATTTGGCAGGGCTCCCGCTGGCACTCGTGACCTTTACAACAGAAATAAACTCCGTAGATTATCAATTCTCTGTTGTTCAGCTCTGAAGTTATACTCACACAATTATTCGTCTCAGATGTGCACTACTCACTTTGTCTTTGGCAAATAACTATTAAATATAATTAAAGTTACAGTGTATCGCACGTTTTTTTGTCTGATAGCTAGAGAGCTTATTTATTTATTTATTTATTTAATTTAATCAACAAAAGAAGACATAATTTAAATGAGACTGTTATAGAAAATTCATAATGAAAACAAACAGAAACAACAAGGAAGTCAAACTATGTAAGCTCAAACTATTTCACAAATGAGAGCAAATAATTGTTATCTTAGTAAACACCTTACTTGGAAATATCACATAAACTTTGTCTGTAAAGAAATCGCTAAATCAGTTGGTATTTTATCCAGGACGCGTTTCTAATTATCCTGTAAGACCAAACTCATGCTGTACTATACATTAATTTATCCATACATTACTTATTGTAACTCTACGTGGTCGTCCACTTACGTATCTAATTTAAATAGAATTTATTATCTACAAAAGCGAGTGGTGCGAGCTGTTACAAATTCAGAATATGGAGCACATACTGCTCCTCTTTTTTCTAAACTGAAAATTTTAGACATCTTCCAAATCAATCCCCTCGATATTGCTAAATTCATGTTCCGTTACCACAATAATCTGCTGCCTCCACTTTTCTTCAATCTGTTTATGACAAACAGTCAAGTCCATAAATATGACACAAGAACAGCCGGTAATTATCGTGTGCGTTCCTGTCGCACGAACATTAAGAAATTCACAATTCTTTACGAAGGACCTAGGCTCTGGAACTGTCTTTTTGCCTCTATTACCAATTTGTCAAGCTTTCCTATGTTTAAGAACAAAGTGCTAGAGTTTTTATTAAAATAGTTTCTGAGTTAGTTCCTGCCGCACTCCTTCGCAGCCCTTATTTTGATTAATATTGTGATCTCGAGGTGGCCTCTCCTATAAGCCTGGTGGTTTCCTGAGGTCTCCTCGCCTAACAACCTGCTGTATGCTTTTTTTAAAAAAAAATTGTTATACACATATAAAGGCAAATAAATGACGATGATGATGATGATGAACATATCTGCAAGATTCCCGCAGCTCGCACTGTCAATTTCTGCACGAAAGTTTG
>JALIRR010005177.1:20000-25000 GCA_023091755.1 Montipora sp. Colony 1 RG-2022 | reverse complement strand
AATTCTGTGGTAAAATTACTTGGAAACAATTTCAGTTTTGCAACCTCCTCAGTACTGACCACATGGCTTTTACATGTGACAATGATACCCAACATCAATGGCATCCATAGTGAAGCTACTCACCTGGCTATCTGTTGGTTTCTCGTCTCTTCCAGTGCTTTTTTGTTTCGCTGGAGGTTCGGCATTTGTATCCTTACTCGCACGTAAGGAAAGCATTTTATCGGCGACTTTTCGCTTCCTCTCTAAACGACATTTTGTTAAAGCATGGCTCGGGTCGTTCTCCTTTCCGGCCGCATGTGCTACTTTGTGTTTGGACAAGCCAAAGACCAGAGCAGTTACAAGAGCAATTTGCCAAAAGGAAGGAAGTGAGCATGTACTTTTACAATTGTTTTGTTGTTCCGACAATATAGTGTGCCCGCTCATGTTACTCAAATCGGTGTTGTCAAGAAAACACAATTTTCCTGACGTTAGAATACTACGGTTTCTAAGCAGGAAGTTTTTTTCTACTCTCAATAAACTTGACGAACATTCTGCTCTCTTGAAAAGACTGAAACGGGAAATGATTTGAAAAATTTTTTTTACGACCGCCATGTTTATTGTTTTTGTTGGGTTTCCCCTTTAATACTCGCGTGTATTTTCCGCGCGTTGTGACGATATCTCGCTCGTGCGTGCGTGGATGATTCGGCAAAAAAAAAGCCGCGGAAAACTGTAGTAAGCCACCTTAACCGCACTAAACAGAGCTGTCAGAGTGACGCGCAACTCTGTCTGGATCGCAGTGCAACCTGAGACGATTTCACTTACAGTTACCGTTAGATAAAATTTCCCTTTTTCATAAATCGTACGCTGCGAAACGATAATTAAAGCGTAAAGGCGCATCCTTTTAAGATCACGCAACAAATAACTCTGCACTTGCGAGAAACGATTCGACAAGTAACTCAAATTGTGCACCGCGCAGACTTGAAAATTGAAGAGGTAAGTTATGAATTTGGAGGGGGTAGTTTCTAAAGAAACTGTGGTGTTGCGTCGTTGGGGAAGTAGTATACAAAAATTTGGTTTTATCGACGGAGTTGATAATGTAAAATGACCACCGTACAGAGATTCTAAAAGCTGACGTTTCGAGCGTTAGCCCTTGGCTCTGACGAAGAGCTAACGCTCGAAACGTCAGATTTTAGAATCTCTGTACGGTGGCCATTTTAAATTATCAACTCCGTTGATAAAACCAAAAGTTATGAATTTGTTTTCTACAACATCCCAAGTTCTTGTCTTCTTTTTCATGGAACGATTTGGAATTTATTTCATTCGTTGCGCGACAGTGAAAACGATCTATTGATCAGAACAAACTGTGTGGTGTCAACACTGCTTGCGTCAATTGTAAGTAAACATTGATTTTCACAAGTTTAATGAACAATTAAACGGGCTTGGGAAAATTGGACCCAAAATACTGAAAAACATTGTGGGAGGGCTTTAGCAAAATAGATAGAGGAAGGCTATCATTTTTTTCAGACCCGATCATCCTTATAAACGATGAACCGTCCCTGAACTCATTATAAAAAAAAAAAAAAAAAAAAGAACTTCCCCTCCGCGAGCGTCGTAGCAATGTTCAAAGTTGGAGCTTTTTCGTAGCGACCGTGCAACTATGTGCTAATTCCGAATGAAATTCGTAGCAATTGGATCAAAATCGGCAGATCCTATTCGTATTCTATTCTTACTCAACGCAATGACTAAATGGGTTCGCTTCCATATATGGAAAGCGGATACCACAAAAATTGATGAAAATATGAATTAAACAAATACATGACACAGACGGATCAAAGACACCTTGCGACTGGTGGCGAAGAGTTAGCACGGGCGGAATTTAACCGACGACATGCAAAAAGACTTTACAGTATGCCTCGTCAAATGTTTCCTGTTTTCCTTTTTAACGTGTTTCATGATTCTTAAAGGTAGGTCATTCAACAAAGTCGTTTGTAGAAGATCATGCTATTGACAATACTGATGAAGTTCAACCACTCTAAGAGCGCTCCGGGCATTTGGAAGGACTAATTCTACAACGCTTTCCAATTAACACACTGCGAGGATGATATACACTCCTCCAGAAGAATGCGAGAGATTATCATCATCCAATTGTTCCTTCAAACTATTACATTTTCTAAACGTTTGAATGTGTCCTTTAGCAGCATGTCTTAGTGATGTGGGCGGCCAATGCACATATAGATGAATCGACTTATGTTACCTAACCTCAGACGGACATCGAACCTTTAATCACATCAAAGAGCTTTTTCTTGTCGATGGTTTGTATTATTCTCTCATTCTAGACCGCATCATGACATTTATATTGAAGCTGAATTCATTAGCTAGAACTCATGGCGCTTTCCTTTTGTCAAAACTGTTAGTTTGCAACGAAAATGTAATATGGGATATACATCAATTGAAGCCTTTAAGTGCTACTGTGGTTCTTTATTGACTTCGAGCTTTCGCCGATCTGCGGCATCATCAGGGATCATCCCTGATGATGCCGCAGATCGGCGAAAGCTCGGAGTCAATAAAGAACCACAGCAGCACTTTTAAAAAGGCTTCAATTGATCTATATCCCATATTACATTTTCGTTGCAAACTAACAGTTTTGACAAAAGGAAAGCGCCGTGAGTTCTAGCTAATGAATTCAGCGTCAATTTAAATGTCATGATGCGGTCTAGAATGAGAGAATAATACAAACCATCGACAAGAAAAAGCTCTTTGATGTGATTAAAGGTTCGATGTCCGTCTGGGGTTACGTAACATACGTCGATTCATATATATGTGCATTGGCTACAAAACTACGAAAGAAAACAAACATAAGCTGCAACAATAAATTAATAAATGTTTCTTTAAAGCTCTCCAATTTTGCTGGAACACAAGGTGTTAGGTTCAAAATACGAGATAACAAATGCAAAGTTGATTGTGACAAATTAAGCTCAATTGCACCGTTGAATGAAAACGTTTGATTCGTTCGCCAGGACTAAGCTTCTACGATATTCAATGATTTTAAAAAAGGAGCGGCGTTTTCGCGGTCAGCAATAGGGTAAAATTCGGTGGAACGGCGCTAAAAAGAAGCATGAAAAACTCGATAAGAATAATGAGAAGGAATCAGATTTTAGATGGCGGTGTAACTTAATCCTTCAGGTCAATCAATTTACTCCAAAGTAAACTCAGTCAGTGTCAAATATTTGCTACAACCACATAGTTACTACCTATTAGCGGACGTCAACTGGAACGCCATCAAATAAACTGCATGGCCTCAAGGGAAACCGTGAGTTTGTTTCCTCTAGATCCACAGTGTACCCCGAGATGCAGTATCACGACAGCTAAAACAATGATTTCTGATTAGATTTAGAACTTTGTGCCACGATAAAACTGTTGAATTTCTTATTCAGTTCCTGTTTGAAAGCGTTTATTTACCATGACTGCAAAAAGACTTCTTTTTCCATCAACTCCTGACTCCAAGTTTGACAACATCGTTACAACTGATAAAGAGAATAATCCCGCTCTAGCGCACGCGTGCCACGCTGTTAAATCCTCTGTCAACCTGTCAATACAAAGCCACTTGTTTGGATTAACACGTCCGGCTGTCGCCTGTGTTAATTTGTGCGCTTAACTATCTGAATTACCAAACAAATCACTCGTGTTTACGGCCACCCGCTTTGCTAGTCCAAGTTACAACAGTGTGTTCCACGGAATTCTCTTTTTATTTTGGGATTTGCAACTTTTTTTTACTCCCCACCCGCACACATCGAAAAATCGTTGTTAACGGCCTTGACCGTTTTTGAAGACGAGATGCTTCCGTGAAGCATACACTGGGTTGCCTGTGGTACGTGCTACAGAAAATCAAAAGGCACTGGATTGTGTGGTATTGAAATACAGCATTCCAGTCTGTACAGAATAACAAATAAAAGAGAAGCGAGAAACATTGGCTTCTGGGCTGACATGTTGATAATTTTCAAGTTCCCTCACGACTTCTTTTGACCACAAGTGTGCCCTCTGAGCATTTGACAGCTTTGTATTACTAAACTTCACTGAAGTTAATCCCTATTCAGCGGGGTTAGTGTTAGGATGAGAGACCAAAACAATAAACCCCTCATAAAAAACAGAAGCATCTGACCGAAAATACTATTAACGCTAACAAATGCGAACTCAGCAAGGTACAGATTTTGTTAGCTTGCTTTATGCAAAACAAATATTGATGAAAAAGCAAATAACTATTGATACACAGTTTCTAGAAAGAGCAGAAGGAAGTTTCCGGGACGGTCGATCGAGAATAAAATAGTTACGACATGAAAACAACATTAATTTTGAACCGTGAATATAGAATATAAAAAGTTACGATCAGCGACAAACATTTTGGGAGATTTTTGCTACGTTTAAGTAAATTGCAAAATCGAAAGTGGCATGGCCGGAATTCAGCGGGCGCCGTGATTAAGTTACCGCGGCATGTTTACTCGCCAAACAGTGAAGCATCTGTGTCAAATGATGGCAAGATACCGGGTTTTTCTAAGTTTCTTTTTCTGTCAAGTGTTATAAAGTTTGACAATGAAATGAGCGAAGTCAAAACAAAGATCACAATCGCCCAACTCTTGTTTATGCAAAGTCAAAAATTACTCTCCAAGACGCTTACGACGTTATTTATCACCAGGTAATTCCATCATTTTGGAAATAGCAGCTACTTTATTATTCATCTGCGTCACAAGTTTTCACTAATTTTGGGGCTCATTTTGTTGAAACTCAAGCACGCTTCCAACAGGCCTGTGAACCCTTCCTGCTTACAGAGCAATACTAAAAAACTTCTCCCATATCACATTTTAACCTTAAGCTCGAAAATTCAATACACAACATGACATTATAATTCACAAAGGCAGAAAATACCACAGAATCCTTTTCCAGCGAAAAATTTATTGAAACAAACAACATATTTGCTCTTAGAGGCGAAAACCTCTTCCTATTTCATTGCGTGCGTGAAGACAAGA
>JALIRR010005177.1:5000-12500 GCA_023091755.1 Montipora sp. Colony 1 RG-2022 | reverse complement strand
AGATTTACCTCAACGAAAGAATGTGGCGGCAATGGAGAGGAGGTGGCCTGGATGTCATCATGCGTGAGTTCATAGCGATCTTACAAATGCAATTTCCCGTGGATATTTACGTAGCCCTAGGTTTTCTTGCATGCGTCCTTTTTACTACGTTTTTTCTTACAACGTATGGTTGAGTTATTCTGCCGCAAGTCCAGTCTAGCCGCATGTTCAAGATAATCTTGGGCAATTGTGCACGTGATCGATTAAACAAGACTGATTAAATTGCTACGAAGGATTACGTCATTTGCAAACGTTGGCCGTGCAGCACTAGGACAGTGTCCATCCTCCAGAGTTTGTATCCATTCTTCCAAACTGACGTCTACAACCTCTACAATATCCACACATGAGGATAAATCGTCCGTGAACACATAGATCTTGGTACTGGCGCCCTGGCAAATTATCACTGGTGACATTGATAACTAGCTCGAGGTAAAAAAAGGTATGGGCTAAGGGAAGATCCTTGGTGCAATGTTAACTACACTGCTCTTCGCTCTTGTTGGTGTTCTTTCATACATGTCCTTAACAATTCTAATATAGTAATTTTCTGGAACGTCCCTACTTCTTATACTTCTTCATAGTTCCCAGTTGCCTGAGGACCCTGTCGTAGGCTTTCTTAGGGTCAATGAATACCACATGTATCCTGTTTCTTTTCCCTCAGTGTTTTCCCCTATTCTATCCTAGCGCAAACACTGCGTCCACGATTCCTCTTACAGCCAAACGGTTCATACCTTATGCTAGTTCTCCCTCTTATTCTTTTCCCAGTGACCGGCGTTTTCCATATCTTTCCCGTGTGCGACGTAAAACGTACAGCTTTGTAATCACTCAGGGATTGAGAGCAAATGGATATACAGATAGTAGTCTAAAGAAGTGCCTGAACAAGAAGACCAATCCCAGGAAGTCGCAGGAGACGTCACTAGGGTTTGCGGTCAGTAACTAAAAGAGGGTGCATCTGATCGCGTGGGCCGCGTCCTCAGAAAATTTAATATTCGGCCACCTTTTAGACCTAAAGGAAGATTAGGCCATATATTCAAGAAGCACAAAGATCGACCTACGATCGACCGAGTCCAAGGGATAATGTACAAAGTGAGTTGCCGTGACTGTTCGTTCACATACGTCGGGGAGAGTAACCGCTTGTGGAACTCACGCGGAGCCGAACATGATCCAGGCAGCCCGAGCAACAGCGAATCAGGGGGCCGTTTCTCGAAAGTCCCGAACCTTTACGGGCCATTTTCGGGTGTCACAATTCTTTTTGTAATTCAAGAACGGAGAGCATTTAATTCGTCAAACTTCACAGTTAATTTTCTTTTTGGTACCTTGAAAGCATGTTAAAAGATCGGGTTTCCAAAACAAGCGGTTCGCAATTTCACAGATGGCTTTTCGGGCCCGAAAAGTTTTCGGGACTTTCGAGAAACGGGCCCCAGAAATCAGACAGCATGCTGAGTCCACCGATCACAACATCCATCTTAGAGATGCTCACATCTTTGAACGAGGTGTGATGAACTATCACAAGAGACTTTTCTTCAATTTTGGGCAGCGACACTGTAAACGAGAGGAAACCGCTTTATCGCGCTTACCGGCATACCGTTATTATAAAAAGTTAAATAACGAAAGCTTGTAGCGCGAGCAATTACGATCGTCGTAGCTCTGATGAGGTGGAGAGAAGCCGCCGAAAATTTAAGAGCTATCAAAGAAACAGCACGGATAAAGATTACGTTTGAGAAAATCTGCTGTTAGATCGTTAACTTATCCGGCCCATAATCTTTAATTAGCTGATCTTTCACGACATCTGACTATTTTATTCATTTCCATAACCTACACCGTTTTTTTCAATTTAATATCTTGTCATGACCTTACAATTGAACCAGGACATCTTGCGTTCGCGTTTATTTTCTTTGTCTTGGCTGCCTGATATTCCGTTCAACGCCAAAAGCGGCGTCCCATGGAATGCCACGAAACACTTCTCTTCACGCGCGTTTACTGAAGACCTACATTTTGAATAAATACAAAAGTAATTTGCTACATTTTTGTCTACCAATAGCAACTTCTATAATGTAAACTGATGCTAAGAAAATTGATCAAAATGTGACTGTGAAAATAAATGACACAGGCAGATCAAAGATACCTAGTGGCTGGCGATCACGAAGGATAGCACGCATTGAAAACCGTCGACATGGCAAAAAACTTTACTATTTGTCTGGTCAAATCATCCCTGTTTTTCTTTTTAATGTCTCTCATGATTCGTAAAGGTAGGTCATTCCACATATTCGTTGACTATCGACAACTTGAAGTTCAGCCCGTTTAATTTCCAAGTTCTATCTTGAGAATTCAGCGTCAATATAATTGTCATGCAGGATGCGGTTTACAAAGAGAGAATAATACAAACTAACAACAAGAAAAACTCTTTGATGTGATTCAAGGTTCGATATCTGAGGTGATTGAACAATTGGCGAAAACACTAAACAAGGAAAAAATACATAACACTGCAACAATAACAGATGATTCTTAGAGGCTGTAAAACGTTAACTTTGCCCAATTTTGATTTTTGCTGCAGATCCATATATAGGGCTCTCCCTGATCTTCTCCATCACCTCAATCCTACCCCACCACTCCCACCCCCGAATACCTCTTATTCCCACTCCCTCTACACAAAACACTACTCATAGAAACTGCATATTTCTCAATACCTTCTGTATACTCACCAGAACTTGACCTTGAACTCCGTAGGTGAGTAGAAAGGAGCGAAAGATGTCTAGTTCTTTTTAACCCTCTTAAAAAAGGCCCTGTTTTTTAACTACACCCCCCAAAAAGAGTAGTCTTAAACTTGAACAAAAGAGGAGAAAAGGCCTACATAAAGAAACCCTTGAGATTTACCTCAACGAAAGAATGTGGCGGCAATGGAGAGGAGGTGGTCCCAAAAAGAATAAAAAAAAGTTTGCTCAAACACAAGATGTTGAATTGAAATACGAGCCAAGTACAGATGCAACAATTTCAAATGCAAAGTTGATCGTGACAGATTGAGGTCAATTGCAACGTTGAACACTATGTAATGACATGAAGTTGGATGAAAATGTTTGTTTAGGTAGGACTAAGCTTCTACTACATTTAATGACCTTGAAAAAGGGGTGGCGTTTTCGCAGTAATTCAAAAGTGCGAAATTCGGTGGAACGCTGCAAAGAAACATAAAATAAAAAAAATAAAAAAAACTTGAACACTGAGACGGAATCAGGTTCTTGAACTAATTGCAGTGAAACTTTATTCTGTATGCCAATTTATTTACTCCAAATTGAACTCAGTTGTCAAGTATTTCTTACGACCGCATAGTTATTAGCTATTAGCGGATGTCAACTGGAATGCCAGTCACCAAACGTTAAGCACTTAATGACTGGCCCCAAGCCAGTTTGAAGCCATGTTTTCCTGATTTTTTAAAAAAATGTTTTGTTAACGGCCGCACGGCTTCGCACTCGAATGGTCTGCACTATTATTGTGACGAAAGTCAATAGATATGAAGGTCATATATATTTGAACTGTAGTCATATCTATATCAGCTATAGGCTCAACGTGAAATCACATAATGACCAGCTCCCAGATGGCTTGATAGCTTAAGGTAATTCCCTTGAAATTGTTCTAATATGAAACTTTTTTGGAAACTTGGCCTAATTAATATTCATGATATGAACATTAAAAAATTGCGATAAAAAAATGGGGTCACCGTGCTTGTTTACGCGTCAGCAGGCTCTTAAAATGAGGTATTTTTACTGTTTTCGCGTTAAAAATTCGAATCACCTTCATACAGAATTAAGTCTTGGTTACTTCAAAGACACAAAATTTTATTTTGAAAAAAAAGCTATTTTGACTCGCCCCATCAGCACAACTCGTAAAAATACTCAACGATACTATACACACCAAAACATCTAATAAGATATATTTATTGTCCATATAATAAAAAGTAAATTACACGGTAACGGTGAATTTTATGTTCTCGTTGTAAGAACAATTTCTCACTCGTTCGCGTTCGCCAACGTACAATATTATGAGGAAAACCATGTCTCTGCACGTGTGTTTTGAAGTTTTGTACATTTTGGCAAAATTGCAAAGCGAAAAGACGAAATGACGAGGTACCTTTAAAATGTAACGCGAGCCAATTTTTGTTACATCCCGGATGTAACACCGTTCCTCTGAATAGTTCGGCTGTAGCATTTAAAGTATCAGGAAGAATAACGGATGTTTTAAAGAAGCAATCTAAGTATTTTGAATTGCGCTCTCGTTGACGGCAGCGTGGTAGATCTTAGTCTCCCGATTAGCTTCACTTTGCAAGCCGTTATTAGAAGCGTTCATCGACGAGGGAAATTTTAATGTTTAAATACAGGTCCGAAAAAGAGGTTTGACTGATAAAGAGAAAAACCGGCTCAAGCACACCCATGGTACTATGTATTTTCTTTGTCGTCCACTTCAATACAAAGCCATTTGATTGGAGTAACATGTCCGGCTGCCGCCTTTGTCAGTTTGCGCGAAACTATCCAATGCTGAATTAGTTTACAGCCTACGAGTGTTTACGGTTACCCGCTTTGCTAGTCCATGTTACAACAGCGTGTTCCAAAAAATTCTCTCTAAATTTTGGCATTTGCAGTTTTTCTTTTACTCCGCCTTTTGAAAAATTGTCTTTAACTTCGACCGTTTTCAGTTTGAAGACATCTTATGTCTCCCTTTATTTCTAATTCTGTCGCAACAGATGCGTCATCCTCGAGTGGCCCACAATGTGAAATCATCTGCAAGTTGAGTGGCAGTGCAAAGGACGAGGAGACAGTCGACCCGGACTCCAAAGTCCCTTTTAACTGTTCCATTAGAAACGGAGGAGCAACAACTCAAAACACGACATGGAAGCAACTATACCGAGCAGTAACTGCACCCGCGGATGGCCAACCTTGCATGGTATTGAAAACAGGAAATTCAGAAAGACAAATATACTTAGCTAGTAAGTGATATCTTTTTTGTTGCCGCCATTAAACTGAGCTCACCAATCAATTAGGATAACTAAACCTGTCAGTCTCTCTTATCTTTTAGGAGCATTGACAGTTGCAAAGCCAGGTTCCCCTAAAATAATCTATGAAAACATAGGGACAAATTTGTCATGTGAATTCGAAGGAAGGCCTCGACCATTTATAACTTGGTACATAGATGGCAAATCAATCATGAGTGTGTTCGAGGAATTGAGTCACACAGAGCTCGAGACGTCACAAGATGATGGTATTTTTAAAGTTACTAGTACTCTGTATATACCGGGCCGTGAAAAATTCCATAGACTCAGTTTCACCTGCTCAGGAACAAACAGGTTAAGCAGCGGATGGTCAAGTAGCGCCAATGGAGCCATCGCTGTCAGGTTCAAGTGTAAGTGCTTTTCCTATCAATATATTTTGATCATACTTACGTTTAACATATATATTAATAATTATACTTGTTGCATAATTACATGTTTTCCAGTAATATACTTGTTTTAATTATACATTTCTAAATTCTGTAATTATATTACAAGGTAAAATGTAAATTTCTCCAAATTTTGATTGCAATTTCTTTTGTCATTTGTTTTATCTGGATAAACTGTCGAAATACTGTTTAACAAAAAAATTTTTTTCACGGAATAATTTTTTTTTCTCAGGGAATAAACTCATGGGATAATCATGTATCACTTATTAAGTTTCGGGAGTGGAAGCGGAATAATTGAGCCCCGCATGGCCAGCAGGGTTTTGGCCCAGAGCTAAAAACCCAACCTCGTTCCCAGGACCTTTTCCCTGGCTTGGGGGTGGGGCGGGAAAAGGCCCTGGGATCGGCCAGTGAATCCTTTATATTGATTGGTTGATCGTTTTTAAATAATTCATGCGAAACTTGGCGAAATAAAGCTAATTTATGCATTATGCCGAGATCAGCGGTTATCCTTCGAGCTTTTAAGACCCTCAGCTGATCTTCAATGATGGAATTTAATGGACATACCACAATAACTATGTTCTTGGTGGTCTTCACAGGAATGAAATGAGGTAGAAGGTGAAAGAGCATTGACTTGCCAAATCCAGTAGGTAGGACTCCAATGACATCCTGAACTTCCAGCATATATTCGAAACACTTCATTT
Source organism: Montipora sp. Colony 1 RG-2022 (assembly GCA_023091755.1). Lineage (NCBI taxonomy): Eukaryota > Metazoa > Cnidaria > Anthozoa > Scleractinia > Acroporidae > Montipora > Montipora sp. Colony 1 RG-2022. Next base: position 6,339 of record JALIRR010005177.1, on the reverse strand, counting down.
GAAGAGGTTTTAAATTTAAAGAATGAAAATTACCGTTATTGCTAAAACCCGAGGAGGAAACCGCCGCAGCCCCCTCGTAAAAAGGCAAATATGTAAATTAACATGTAAATTGGTAGATATTGTATAGGGGAAAGCAATTTCGATTTGCTCAATGGAGCACGCAAGGTGGTGTCGGTATTGTTTACGGAGTTCGCGAGGTGTTCTGGGTAACTTGAATCACGAGGCAGAAAGGTTCAGCATGGCGATTGAAAGTGAGTAATTTTCGAATATTTACAGCGATTCCTTTTACTTTGAAAATCAAAGATTGCATTATCTGATAGAAAATCGTATTGCCTGGGTCACAAATCGATTTTTCAGGCACATGTCATAGAACGGGGGCAACGATTTTTCATACACAAATTTAAATCAAAAACAGGGGTAACAGATTCGGCCACAAACTGCTAGACGCAAGTTACCTCAGAGAGCAAAAGCATAGTCTCAGTATCAACATTTTCAAATAATCTTGGATCATTCTTACAACAGCTATTCACAGATAACATCGACAATTACAAGATAGAACGAATTTTGGAGTAGGTAGATTTTTTAACCAAACACATCGAGAATATCAAAACAACAGGTTTGGAATCTATCACCATTGAAGTAAGAACTCGAAAGACCTCACCAAGATTTATTCTTGCCGGTCTATACAGACCACCAAAGTTGACTAAAGACACATGGACATCTCAACTGTTAAACCGTTCATGTTCATGTTCAAGTTGCATGGCCGAGTCAATTCAACTCCTTGAGGACACAAACATTATGCCGATCATTCAAGACAGATATCAGATAGCAAATATACCTAATACACACTTTCTCAGCATTAGCATATCATCAATGGAGGACTACAAGGATCATACCAGTATCTCAAGGATAAAAGAAAATTTCACATCTGCCGAAGAATTTTAACTTTGAGCTTGTGAGCAAAGCACAAATATAAGAATTATCAAAAGGCATTAATATTCGAAAAGCTACTGGATGTGATCAAGTTCTTACCAGTGCCCTGAAAGAAGGGTACTCTAGTCTCAGCCTTCCAGTTAGTTCTTTGATCAACAAAGACTTAGTACGGGGAAACATGGCGAAGTGTTACCATCCTTCAAATGTGAAGATCCAATGAATAAAGCAAGCTATCGACCTGTCACAATTTTTGAGGAAGTGCTTGAGAAAAGTGTGTGTCCCCAGTTAACAGAACACTTTGAGGTTATTTTCTCAGGGTCTCTGACTGCATATCGGAAGCAACATAGTTGTTTCTCTACTTTGCTAAGATTAAATGAGGATTAAAAAAGTGAAGTGGACCATAACA
>JALIRR010005177.1:0-2500 GCA_023091755.1 Montipora sp. Colony 1 RG-2022 | reverse complement strand
GTTTTACTGATCTTAATGTTTCTCATTTTGTTTCTTTTGTTTCTCACGGCCGAACCAGACAAAGTAATTCTTATAACCTTAAAACTCCTGTATGTAAAACTAGCACTTTTCAGGCCTCTTACTTTAATCGTATTGTTAAGCTCTGGAACTATATCTGTAAATTTTCACCCCCCACCAGTTTTTCAACTACTGCTTCCTTTTGCAACTTTGTTACTGAGCACATGTTTCACCTTCTGCACAATCACTTTGACATTTACTATCCCTGTACCTGGTCAATTGTACGATCCTGCCCCTGTCATCCCTAGTTTTAGTGTCTTTTAAATTTAATCGTGTTTTAATTATATCATGGGCGGTGCCTCGCATAAGTCCTCGCGTCCCGTTCGCACCTTCCCTTTTGACCTTATCACTTCGTATCACTTTGCATATATATTTCATTTCTTTTCGGTTATTTATTTTTTGGTATGTAACATGTGTAATGGTCAATAAAGTTGTTAAAAAAAAAAAAAAAAACAAAAAACAACAACAACAACAACAAAAACAAACCAGAAAGAATGGATGGAGACTCTATTCTTTGAAGTGAAGCATAACAAAATTGTTGCGACCACCTCAGTTGTGACCTCTGCGTAAGAGTTGAAAGGGAGAGGTAACCATTGTTGCAATAACTTAAAAATCATTCCCAAAGTTCTTTCGCATAACATCCAAGGAATTTCGATCTTATCCTGTAACTTCACTGTCTATACGAAGCTTTAACCCGAAAGTTGCCCAAAAAAGATGGTACTACCGATTTCAAAACGCAATACGTTACTCGATCCAGTCTTTTCGAGATCAGGTCGACGATGACGTCACAGGAACCATTCAGTGGTTTCCCAAAAACAAAAAACGGCGGCCATTTTGATGTTTTAAACTAATTCTGTGTGAATAGCCCTTTTCAGGGTTAGTTTTTCTCATTTGCATTACAATGTAATCTAACGTGGGTGCGAGGCAAATTCCAGTTAAAACTACAAAATAGCCCGAAATTGCCTCACATACATGCTAGATTACATTGTAATGCAAATAAGAAAAACTAACCGTGAAAAGGGCTATGAACTTCGACATGAATGAAGATATTTTCATTGCATGGCCTCTGACCGAGTGAGTGAACAAGCTTGATTTTGCGAAATAGCACGCACCATTATTTTCTTTAGTGGCTGAGATATCCGAAATATGATAGGTTAGTTGCTTGGCTACAAGCAAAAGGAGAACTTAAAAATCAAAGTCCCTGGCAGAATTTGAACCTACTACCTCCTTAATATCGGTTGGGGCTCCACTCATTGACGGAGTCACAAGAACTTCGAGGGAGCTAGGTCGTTTATCAATGTGTCCGTTGTCCCACCACTAGCAGGACAAATTGCCGAAATCTCTCACTGAAAAAAATGATTTCCTCTTCTTAATTAAGCTTAACGTTTGTTTAAAGAATGATTAGCAGCTATTTACACTTATGTAAAACACTTGATTTACCTGTAACATTTTCAATTCTCAGTCATGCTTTCTATTTCGCTTAGTCATACTGCATTCATTTTGTTTCGCATAATTATTCGATTCAGCAAGTTACCAGTCATTTGCCACAATCATGTCTTTTTTTAAATGTTGTATCCTACGGTAAAACTGATCTTTACAGATTTCATAAACATGAGAGAGCATGACTTGGTATTGAAATATCAATCATAGTGGCGGATTTCTCTTTTTAAAACCCCTTTTCACCAGATGGGTCACTCGGGAGTACACTGGACTTTCGAGCGGGATTCCGGCCGGACCAACACTCAGGGTCTTAATAACAGAGGAGAACGCGTTTCCTTTGTTGTTCCATCAGCAAATGGTTAGACTTTCAAGTCCTCTCGGATAGAGCGACTTTCGCATGACCTTGAAAAATGAAAAATAGACTTTCAAGTCCTCTCGGATAGAACGACTTTCGCATGACCTTGAAAAATGAAAAATTGACTTTCAAGTCCTCTCGGATAGAGTGACTTTTGTATGACCTTGAAAAATAAACAATAGACTTTCAAGTCCTCTCGGATAAGGACGATGAATCATAGGCTCCGTCGTATAACACTTGTTCGTAAATAATTCTGTGGGACGTAAAAGAACCCACACACTGCTCGAGAAGGGAAGGGCCGTAGTCCCTGGTTTTGTGGTCCGGCCTTTGAGGTCTGACCTTTAAAATTACGGCAGGTCCGTAGTCCATACCAGCTGTATAGCTCCCAAGATATATTAACAAGCTTCAACAAGTAAACAAAACAAACAACTATTCCGGAAGTTATTTTCACACAGGTAAAGATGTCATAAAAGCTTACGGACCCCCAGAGACTCAAGTGAATGCCTTCAATAACATCACCTTACGTTGCTTGGTTTCTCGGGTTTCTGCTTCTTCGTGTTATGGAGGGTTCACTTGGCATTTCAACAAGAACCCAGAGCCATTAAAAACAGATGGAAAGTATGTGATAGTGGGATTTGAAGAGATTAA
>JALIRR010005176.1:25000-30998 GCA_023091755.1 Montipora sp. Colony 1 RG-2022 | reverse complement strand
AATTTCAGGCGACTGGAACAAATTTGCACTTTCAACTGCTCAGATCTTATTCAAAACATATTTCTTTATGATTATGAAATAGAAAGGTATCAACGTCCTCATCAGAGGACATCAGTCGTACCATATCGTAGAGTAGATATCTTTTGTGAAAATAAAAACCAATTTAAGAATCTAGATAGCCTAAAACTACTGTAAATACCATTTTTTTATAAGAGCCTATTTAGCCTAACTTGGAAAAATCCAGGTTCTTATATTAGGGTGTTTACTGAATTATATTCTTATGCAAAATATCTTTTGTAGCGTTTACAAAAAATATAGTCATAAATTGCGAGAGTTAAAAGTAAGAACTGCGTTCATTTTCATCTAGAGTTTTTGTTATTCATAAATGGTGGTCAAGAAATAAGTCTTTTTTCTTTATGCTAATCATCCTCACTAGCCTCGTTAGCACGGACAAAATTTAAAATAACTTTTGCTCCAAAGTGAGGCTAGTTAAAAATTATCCTGCGAAATCGCGCGGAATATCGCCTGATACTTAGCCGACGAGGCCGTAGGCCGAGTTAGCTAAAATAAGGCGATATTTCGCAAGATTGAGAAGGATAATTGTCTCATTGTTCAACTCATTGATGACAAAGCACAATTTTCTACGTTAATTAGAAAAAAATTTGGAAAAACTACCATTTTTTTCTCCGCGACACAAAATTACGTATATTGCAGGAAATGCGTTGAGTACGCACAACGAATATTGAGCGCGGTATGACCATATTTGGACATTGTCACAATTTGTTGAATAATAATGAGGATTATTAGCACAAAGACAAAATATTGATTTCTTGACCGCCATTATGAATACGGTCTATACGGTATTGTTTTTGTTTGTTTTCATGTTTTGTCGCTTTTTTTAAACCATACCGCTTTAAGTAAACAATAGTGGAGGGATATAATTCTGAAGTCCCTTGATGCCGCGTTGTTGTGAGTTAGTCAAAGGTTGGCGACTATGTTGGCACGACCCTTAACTAATCCCCAACACGGCACAGACGCACATTACAGACGTGTCATCACTTCAAATAAAATTCGACAGGATAACACCAAGGAGTAACGTCCAAAGAGTGCTACCAATCATATACAGCCACCTTATGATCATTGTCAAAGCATCTTTTGCGTGAACCGTCTTTAAAACACATCTCCATAATCGAGGTCTTTTTTCCACAACAAAGGCGAGCTTTTTGGGCCATTCCAGTATTTTGATGGTTTTCAGTCAAAACTTGCGTTTTCTTCTGTTCTTCAATAGATAGTAGATTTCATTGCTTCAAGGACGGATATTTCTTGTTTTGAAGGTTTCAGTCACCCAATGAAAAAAAGAAAACGACTAAAGACTGATTTTATCTCGGCAGTATATAAGTCGAGGCAGGTTCTTCGCCCGGAAGTTGTTCGTCATTTTTTTTTAAATTCAGTTTATGTCCTGTTATTTTCGAATAATCGGGGATTTATCTTTCATACCAATGTCCCTGTTGATGAGACGATACAAATTTTAGCTGAAAAGGCATTCAAGGACGACTGGTTCAATAAGCAGCATAGTCTCAACATTACAAAATCAGACTTGGTTGAATTGCTGAATATTGCCACCAAGAACCAGCTTTTTCAGTTTGAGGGGAGCTTGTATGAACAAATCGATGGTGTTGCTATGGGTTCGCCACTTGGACCCCTGATGGCCAACACATTTATGTGCAGTATTGAAGATCGACTTCAGGACCAAGGGAAATTACCCGAGTTCTACAAACGCTATGTGGATGACACATTAAGCATAATGCCCAACGTCGAAACAGCAAAATCATTCCTTTCTGTTCTGAACGAGATCCATCCATCGGTTAGCTTCACCATGGAACTTGGCGAACACGGTAAACTTCCCTTCCTGGGAACGGAGATTCGGAAATGCAATGGTTGCTTGGAGACAAGGGTATACAGAAAACCAACTGACACCGGATTATTGCTGCATTACAAGAGCCACGTCGATGTTAGATACAAGAAGTCATTGCTAAAAACAATGCTGGATCGTGCCTTTAAAGTGTCATCTACCTGGAAACTGTTCCACCTGGAATGTGACCGTCTCACACAAACGTTCTCCCGACTTCAGTACCCAGCCCAACTGCTGCAATCGACCATCAGTAATTTTGTCACCAAGAAAGTTTCCGACGAAGCAATTTCCACAAGAGCATGTAACGTGAATGAAGCGCCTGTCAGAATAGTGTTACCTTTCAAAGATCAGAGATCGGCTAATTCAGCGCGAAGGCAACTTGGGGAACTAGGCCGAAAAATTGGAATTGATATTCACGCCGTGTATACAAGCCGTAAGATTGGACACCATATCAAACCGAAAGAAAAGAAGCCGCCTATCATAAACCAGCAACGCGTTGTTTACCATTACAAGTGTGGTTTGTGCGATGCAAACTATGTCGGGTATACGTGCCGACACCTCTATCAGCGCGTCGAGGAACACATGAAAGGATCGTCTTCAATCGGGAATCACATTAAAGAGCAACATGGAACAGTCCCGAGTGACATATATCGTGACTTTAAGATCTTGAGAAAGTGCGAAAGTAAATTCGATTGCCTCATCTACGAAATGCTTTTTATAAAGGAGCTTAAACCAACTTTGAACAAACAGTCAGATTCAATCCGTGCGAAGTTATTTATATAGTTCTTTATAGCGTTTTGGTATCTTAACACTCACGCTTTAGCGTTTTAACCAACAGTCATGTAGATTTAATCCGTGCAAGTTATTTATATAGTATTTTAATATTTTATCTTTCATTTATGGTGGAAATCAGTAAATGCTCTTAAGGGAGGGAGGGAAGTATTTTTTTTTTTTTTTTAAATCGGACTTTGCTTTTGTACTTGTAGACACTTTTCTATGCAAGGGCCAGCTGGATAAAGTAAAACTACTGACACAGCCGTACAACCAACCTTGCATTATTCATTATTTTGTTCTTAGTCTACAAAATGATAATTTGCTGGTAAGATCTCCCAAGATCCGCCAGCTGGCCCTTGCATTAAAAAGTGTCTACAAGTACAAAAACAAAGTCCGATTTAGAAAAAAAAATAAAGACTTCCCTCCCTCCCTTAAGATAATTTACTGATTTCAACCATAAATGAAGGACAAATCCTGATCATTCGAAAATAACAGGACAGAAATTGAAGAAAAAAAAAAGAAAAATTAAGGCACCCCGACCCCGACCCCGACTCCGACCTCGGCCCTGGCCTCGCCATATGCCCTATTATCTCTTCACAATGATGCATTAAAAATTAAAAAAAAATAACAAAGAATGTATCGCATCATTTGCGCCTTTGCCACCCAAGAAATTATCAGTTTTCAATGGCTAAAAACTGGCTCGTTATCAAAGCCGAAAGGCTTAAAATTGGAAATTCAACTAAGTATAACAAGTTCTTTTGCCTTTTGAAGTCCATCTGTCAATAGCATGGTGCCTTCTGTGGCCAATTGTGTACAAAATGTACACAATGACCTCAGCATTCCCTTTTGTCTGGGAGATATAATTTAATGTTTTATGCTCCTGCCAGATTTTATTGCCTCCAGAATTAGCGCTCTATTAACTAGTAAATTATTCCGCCGCTTTCTCAACAAAGAAAGAGAAAGATATTTGTTGGGAATGAGAGGTCAGTCTGATGTATGGCTCCGAATACAACGAAGGTCAGGCAGCGTTTACACGAATGCGGTTTCATATCGACACGGTTTCACTACTTTGAAACTGCGTCAAAATCGATGCGGTTTGGAAGTGTTTACACGAAACTGTTTTCGGCAGAAACTTCAAGTCGTGATGTTATGTAAGAGCGCTGCACTACGTGCTAAATTCACCATTTTGGATCGAACAATGCAAATTTCGCGCCAAATAGTAACCGCATTCAAATCGATACAGTTTTGCCGTTTACAAGACAGATGAAACCGTATCGTTTTGAAAACACACCACTTTTGGCAGCGTTTTTAAATCGACCCGGTTTTGGTAACAGTGCCGAATCATAGGTGTCGCAAAACGATGCGGTTACGAATGAAACCGCATTGTTGTAAACGCTGTCTTAAAGTAGATGAGGAGTCTCGCGAGTACCGTGCGAAATTATTTCTTTTAGTATCAAGCCAATTTTTCGTTATCCTTACCAGTCACTATTCACGAAAAATAAGGACCCGTCAAAACCTTCACATAACAGAGAACTTTCTGTTTGCACAAAAGACACAAACGTAAAACAATCATGTTAAGTTCTCTGAAAGTAATTAGTAAAGCTTACAGGTATATTTTAATTAAGACATGCTTCATTAACTCTTTTGTCAACTTGGAAGTTGGTGCAAAATATCGGGCGGGAGTTATTGGACTGAAGCATATTTTTGAAACGTTATGTTTCCACTTCTTTCGCATGGCTTAGCATGTAAATAGTGTGTTAAGGGCGTTAGGTTGGGCAGCCTTTTTTTACATCATTTCGGAGTAGAATACTCCATTTTAGTGCAATTATCACAAGTAATCTCTCTCGATGGGGTGTGGGATGGGAGAGGAAAGGGGTTACGGTTTGGGTTCCCCTTCCCCACCCTCCCCACTGTTGCAATATGATTGGAACCATTCAAGCATACAAGGAATGTGCAATATCAAAAAAAATTAGATCGAAATACTAAATTACATTGTTTGCCTCGCATCTTCAGTTTGGGGTCATAATCGAGAAGCGGAGACAACTAAATGGTACGTTTTTGGGAAATATCGTGGTTAAGGTAAGGTATAGGTCTACTTGTTTTGTCTCACAAAATGGAAGTACTTTTTTCACCTAATTTTTAAATTTCCTCAGACGAAACTGTTTTTGTCTATGTCTTTTCAAACGCGCTACGTACTCCTTTAAATGGTTGAACCTTAGCAGAGAGATCAAATCGTTGAACTGTACTTAACCCTGGCATTTTAAACCAAATCGGACTCCATGTTCTATTAAATATGTAAGATGCTTGAAAGATCACACGATGAAGGCGCCTTTGGCTGCGCGGGTCACGATGCGGTCAATACACTAGGGCTACTTTGCTGAACAGCAGACTCACTGAATCGCACAGTAGGAAAATTTTAAAGTGATATGGATAACTATAGATAATAGTTTCACCATCCCGAAAAAAGTCATTTGGCTTCAACAGTGCAGATGAAATAGTTAAGTTATCACCATTATGCGCATACATTACAAAATCTCGCACATTCATGCCGCCTTTTATTCGCATTCAAATCAAATCAAAGAAATCAAATAACTTTATTTAGCCACGGTATTCTCATCAGTTACATTGGTTACTACTTATAAAAATACTAGTTATAAAAATTCGTATTATAAACTATCTAAAAGCACAATATTTTGAGTAAACTGCTTTACGTGAGAGCCGTGTTTAACTAAGCAATTACATTGAAAAGAAGCCGCTTCAGCCAGCATGAAAAGATGTCAGAGATCCTGCCCGCCGCAAGTGAGTTGGTAAACTGTTCCATAACACCGCACCACTATGCCTGAAACTGTTCTTTAAGAAAGTTGGTGCAAGGAAGGGGGACAGCAAATATATCCTCTAGTGTTACGAAGAGAATCTGACTAGAATGGTGCTACTCTCAACAAATTTAGATCGAAGATAATCAGGAGTAAGCTCATTTGGAGATTTATACACCATGCAAGATTTTTGTGTCTGGCGCTGATATTCAAGCTTTCTCCAATTTAATGCTTGAGAAAGGTACTCTGTACTGGTGTCAAAGATGGCGGAGGTCAGGACTCCAGCAGCACGGTTTTGCAACTTTTGGAGTTTACTGGAAAGAGTTTTATTCCAGTTATACCCCAGACAACCTTACAGTTATCGAAATGAGGTTTCACCAGAGAATTGCAAATAAATCGCAGCGTTCTGTAAGGAACAAAAAATCGAATGAGCTTCTGGGCCCCAATAACAGAAGCAATCTCCTATGATAGATTTTCGATGTGAACATTCCAAGTCAGA
>JALIRR010005176.1:0-22500 GCA_023091755.1 Montipora sp. Colony 1 RG-2022 | reverse complement strand
AATTGAGGAATCAAATCTCGGTTCATTGATCGCTAGTACATCAATAGTGTTGGCGGCAAGAAGAACCCTAGAAAAATCAGAAGATAAAAATTCTGCAGCAGTATCGATTAAGATGTAAACCACTAACGTTTAGATGACACTTATTAATTTTAGAATGGGTGAGAAATTTCCACTGATTTTGTCTAGCGAGAGAATTTAGCACTTTGTTCACCTACTTGAAAATGCCATTTAGTAAAACATCATCAGATCTACAAAGTAAATTTGAAATGGTTACCTTGAAATGTTATTGCCCAAATCGACGATACGTTCAGCAATAGCTCTCGGGGTTAAGTGACTGATGTCGTTTTGTGCCAACATTAGATTATTTCATCATGTTGTTGATTTAACGTGGGCTCGATTGTAATGGAACATATCCTCGACCGTTGCGCCTGGAAAGGGCCGTTGGCAAAACCAGGCTTGGACCGGACCGGACCGGACCGGACCGGGTCGGATCGGATTGGATTGACAAAACTCGGACCAGATCAATAACAAAGTTCTCACCAAAAGCAGACGATCACCAGAAAACGTGCTGAAGAGAGGAGAAGTCGAATTCTGTGCCTTATTGAGACTCATCGAAATGTTCTTTTTCCAGAGGTGATCACAGATTCCGAGGCGGAATTATGAAAGATACGATGTGACAAATTGCCGTTAATGTGCAAATTGATTGCGTACGCCCTGAACGGTCTTCTTTTTCAAACATGAAAACTGACAACAATTCTTTACTTTACCCCAGTCTCTGACAATTCCCATATAAACATTAGAGACAGTAGGAGGGAGCCGACCAGCCACATGACCACCAGTATTTTGTATTTGATGGGGGGAGGGGGGGGGGGGGGGGGGGGGGGGGGGAAACAAGGAAGTGCCGGTGACGCTAACTTGTAGAGGGTTCTGGGGGAATTCTCCGCCAGAAATTTTGAAATCTTAAAACTCGGAAATGCTACTTTCAGCATTCTCGGCGAGATATTAAAAGAATAAACGCGGATCAATCGTAGACACCGTTTTAAAATTTTTATTTTTTGCTTGAAATTGGGGGAGCTAAAGCTAACTAACACTCGAACTTTACGCCACCACAACATTGCACGTGACAATTCTCACTTGTTTCCAACAAAAGCTAATTCAATTTAAAATCGCTTCCTCATTCATTGGAATATTTTCTACTTTTTCTATTGGTCAAGTCTCTTCTAAAGAAACGCACATCGTTTGATTGGCATATTTCGCTCATTTCCATTCTCACAAATACTAAACACGCAAAAACTTCACCCCACATCTTTAAACTCACACCTCATAAGCTGATTTAGGCAACGAAACGACATGGCGCACAACGCTTCATTTTCAGTGGCATCAGCATTAACCAATTTAGGCTTAAGGAATATGTCCACACGTCTCCCCCATCACTAGAAAAGCAGAGCTAAATCCTTAAATCCTTCTATTTCAAATCGACGAACATCTCCACCAAAGGCGCGATAGTAAGTACGACACTGCCAAACAGAAACTCTTAAAAGCGTATGAGGGCTCGAGATAGCCAGTTACTCTAAACAATATCACATAATAAAATAAGTCTATCACATAATAAAATAAGTCTTCAAGATACTTCCCAGAAAGACGTTATCCTCAACAAAAGGTCTAGCATTGAAATAGCACACAACAATGACATCTCATACGGATACTCTGAGACCTTATCATCCGTGGAGCAACCTGTGATCACCATCCGCGAAGAAACCAAGACTCTCGAAGAAAATCAATTGACATCTGTAAAATGAAATTTAAGGCTTGATTCGGATTCCATTGAACAAGTCATGATGAATGATGGCCTTTTTTTATTGCTGTGCTAAACCGCTGTACCATTACTGACAACACAGGCATCGTTCCCTTACTCCACTATGGTGTAACAACAAGAAGTCAATAACAACTACTGTTACACCATCACAGATGAACGAATAAAGCTGTTTAACTCCACGAAGTACCTCACAACTACTACAATCAGTGCAATTACACATGCAGATGGTATCTGTCCTCCTCCACCACAAGCAGTGTTCAACAGCCTCTTTGACACGGAACAGTCAAAGTCAACGAGATCCGCTAAGCAGAGATCTTTGAAACCTGGTTATCCTGCGTCAAACGTGCAAAACAGATAACTGATATAACGGCAACAAACGTAAGTCTTATGAAATGTCCAACATGTAGTGTGTACTACCTGTCTCGACCAGTTCGAATTCGCATACGCCGAGATCAGGACCACGCACTTACCTTGCTCAAAGTATTCTCTCCAGCTCTAAACACTGTGTATTTTCTCAATTTATTCTGTCCATTCCCCATACGTAATTGAGTTGTTTTCCGTACAGACTTTTCACAGAAGGTTCTCAAGTATAATTCGAACTCGCCATTTCCTCACCCAGAGACGATCGCGATGACCACTAGACCAAGAAAGACTACCTGACATATCGGGGGCTTGGGCCGTTGGAAATAGAAACAATTGTTTGGGTCACCGCAAACGCGTATATTTGTGTTTTCGTTCCAGCCAATAAACCATCATGATCCTACGACCCGATAACACATCTCACCAGCGTAATTATGCATTTTTATTATTCTCCCGCTATTGTTAACAAACAGTATTAAACGTTAACATTTGTGAATACCGTTGTAGAAACTTGTAAAGCATCTGTTTACTAATTTTAATTAGAATCAATGTCGTTAAATATGGACTTTATAGACTACGGAATTGAACTTGATATTTCCCAAGATAGTGTAAAAAAAGAAAACACTGAAATACTATGACCCTCAAAGAAAATCGGCTAAAAAACCTTTGAACAAAGTGTATGCTACCTGTAGCCTCTTATTTACATTTAATTACCGAAAAACAGGTTTGATCACCTCATCGTTCATGTGTAACTAAACACAAAGCAAAGATCCCTGTTGAGGTCAGAAGTTCGTTCTGGAATAAAGTACTTATTTGTTGAAAGACGATCCTCCATTGTCCTTATCAAAATTAACTGAACAAAAAATCCATCCAAAACACTTATTTCGCCTTGCCCATGGCTTTCCAGAAATTGTATTTTGTGATAATTATTTCTAAGGCATTAGCCTCGTGATGCAGCCCAAAAAGTTTGAATGGAACGTAAATCAAAGTGCCTGTGACATCCCCTATAGAAGCGATTCGTGACGTCGACATATCTGCACGTCTGTTTTTGCGATATTTTAAATTGATTAAGGTGTAAATCAGTGCAGTGTTTTCAAAAATCATTTTGAACAACACGAGAAGTTTACGATAATGGTCGCGGTCGCATTCTCTATTTTCGAATTTCCCATAATACACTTTCTTTGCCCCCCAAATTTTGCATAAACTATTGTTTTCAAATGCTCTTGGGGACACCATATTCCCAATAGCATTTGAAAACAATGGTTTATTCAAAATTTTGGGGGCAAACAAAGTGTATTATGGGGAATTCGAAAATAGAGAATTAGGTAGTTAATACTAGTGTTAATTCAAGATTATATTGTTCAGTGTTCCCCTGTAGGGATTCAAAACACCAGTGAGTTGACACGGGTAGTGTCAACACTATTGTTACGATGTATTTCTCTCAAGTGTGACCGCAACCATTGTCTATTTTTAGAACGGCTACTAATAGATTATTTTTTGCGGGAACAAAATGTCGCACCATTCCGTTCCGCGCGCCATTTTGCTTTTAGCACGTGCAATCCCTCGTGCGGCTACTTGGTTGCGGACCAATCAGGAGAGTTGCAGTCATTAGGCCCAATCTGATTGGCCACTATTGGGCGGGAAATATATTGTAAATTCAGATAATACCGTAAACTGCTGGGCAACTCATTTTTTTTCTGACAGATTATGCCATTCAAGGGAGGATACGAAAAACTTCCCCAGGAGGAACATACCTCGACTCATTACAGAGATGAAATCAGTCTTTGGTCACTTTTGTTCTTTCATTGGATGACCGACACCTTCAAAACAGGGAATTCCCGTCCCTTGCAGCAGTATGATCTACTTCCTGTTGAGGAACAAAACAAAACAAGGTTTCAGACTGAAAAGCTTCAAAATTTTTGGCGCGAAGAAAGAAGAGCGCAAGTACAAAATGGAAAAACACCACGATTGTGGAGAAGCGTGTTGAAAATGTTACCCACCAAAGATGTCTTAATTGTCGTGTTATTTGGAATGGTGCATATGATCGGTGGCACTCTTCGGTGTTTACTTCTCGGCTTCATCCTGACAGAATTGACTTCAAAGAATGGAAACAAAACTAAGATTTACGTCTGTGCTGTGCTTATGGGAATAATTTCAATTGGAGAACGATTTTCCTCTCATTTACAAAGATGGGTTGCTGAAGTAATGGGCGCTCGAATTTGTTGCGCACTCAAGGGGATCATTTATTCAAAGGTGAGAATTCGTTGGTTAAGGGGAATATCCATTTAGTCATCATCCAGACAGGCAGTGCAGCCCACTGGAGTGGTTAAGGCGCTTGCCTTGCGATCCAGACATCTCGGGTTCAAGTCCTGTTATGACCACTGGTTGAATTTGATCCCGATAGTCCTCGATTCAACTTCTCGTCTGCACTTGTAAATAGCCATCTGCGTAGCTGGCGCGATATTTTATCGCGGGATTATTTACATGGGCGAGTGAAGTGTTGGTTTGGTCTCGAGTGGACCGCGAGTGGAAAGGTGGCGAGTACTTTCGATATCCTGAGTACTTCGGATTTTCACTCTCGCCTTCGCCGCCGCTCGCTCTCGTGTTCAAATAATCCCGGGATAAGATATCCCGCCAGCTACTCAGCAGGCTACTTTTGGGATTGCTTAAAGTTGTTATCCTGTTCTTCTGTTCTGTTGTCTGGTTGATTGTGTTTCATTGGCCATAAAAAGCCCTTATGGTGAGTGGTCGATTAAGTGTATATGTGCATATCAGAATTGTGCTGTAATTGGCTCTTAGGCTTCTCTCATCTCTTCAAACTTCCCTTGTGAATCTGTATCTTGGTATACGGAAGCTTATCATAGGCCAATTCTTAATTGATTCAAAACACTATTTTCTTCGATTACTATTCGAAGGAATAAAACCACTTTACCCGATACTTATTCTGAAAATTGCACATGGTATACTTCAGTTCAAACAGCTATATAAAGGAAAAAACAAAAGGGATGTCCATTGACGACGATTAATTGAAAAATATAATCTGAAAACACTCACCTTGCAGCCTGCAATTCTCTTCGAAAAAAAAAAATCTTCATGGCCTTTTTGATATTTTCTCCTCCACAAAGAAGGTCTGAGGAGGAAGCATTGTGTAGTTGCACGTACAAAGCGCAAGAACCTGTACACCGTCCGCTATCTATTCATACTCCGAGCGATCTGATACCTCTGCGCATAATAAATTAAGGGAACTTGAGCCGTCAACGAGAACGTCACAAATTTGCATATTTCGTGAGCAAAAGTAATAGCTTTGCACGCCCTGCACGTGCTTTTTTTCACTTTTGTCCATTTCTTTGCCGTCGTCTGCAAAACAACAACGAGGATACCTAAACTTCGAGCCAAGATTCGAGCTAGGATCCGAGCCAGGATTCGAGCTAGGATCCGAGCCAGGATTCCAGCCAGAATTCGAGCTAAGATGAGCTTTCTCCGCTATTTATTTTCGAATCTCTCGGTTAGGTTAGGTCTCGAATCGGTTAGGTTAGGTCTATTTAGGTTGGTTCTAGTCTAGTTAGGTCTAGTTAGGGTTAGGGTAGGTTTCGGTTAGGTCTCGGTTAGGTCTCGGTTAGGTCTCGGTTAGGTCTCGGATCCTGGCTCGGAGCCTGGCTCGAATCCTGGCTCGGATCCTGGCTCGGATCCTGGCTCGGATCCTAGCTCGGATCCTGGCTCGAATCCTGGCTCGAATCCTGGCTCGAATCCTGGCTCGAATCCTGGCTTTATTCTTAGTTTATCTCAACAACAACATGAAATAAATAATTACTCAAAAAATCTTTGACTCAGGCCTTTTAAGTTTCAATAATAATAAAACACAAACGGCGGTGACAAAAATTAGCTTGAACTGCATAAATTTTTATAAACTTAATGATACCTTATAATACTTCTGATGATGTATGTTGTAACATACGAAACGTTAACTTTATAAAAAGTTATGCAGTTCAAGCAATGTTTGTAGCCACTGTGTTTTATTCTTTATTGAAATACCCAACTTTGAGATTATATGAAGGACGTCAGAACTTGATATTTTGGGATGACGTTATCGTTGCCGTCGCTTAAGTTCTCTATAACCCTCCAGACTTCCCTTTGCACGCCCTCAATGCGTTCCGATGACTGTCACGGATTTTCTGGAAAAGATTGCACAATCTCTGTGATAACTACTTTTCTTCTGGAACACAAGCAAATAGTAGGTAACTAATGCAGTATTGCTTTAAGGTTTGGAATTTTCACAGGAAAATGAAGGGGCTCGTAATTTGCGATGAATGTCCCGTTTTAGGATTCAGATAAACAAATAACTTTCTATTTTGGGAGATAAATAAGAATTCTATATTTTTATCACTGATGAAGTCAATAATTGCCCTGTATTATTCCTTTTGATACTAGATTCGTGTGGTTATAATACAAAAGATGAAAGTTTTGACGTCAGAAAATATTTGCTTGTACATGTATCAGGTATTATATTGTGAAAAACAAGACGTTCTCGATGCCGTCCTCGTTGTCCTTGCTTGTTAGTTCCCTTACATATACCATGTCCTTGAGTAATGTCACCTGTTTACTGTTTTTTACTTAGCTTGTTTTTTTGGTAACGTCTTCAAACATTTTGCTTGTTTTACTAAAACGCAGTTTCAAATGCAGTTCGCCAAAAAACGCGGGTTCCAGCAAGCGACATTTCGCTTCTTGGCTTACATGAAAAGTGGAACGTACGGATGAACGGTCGTACGATGACCTCATAACCAAAAGTAAAATGTCTCGCATCGATGGGTTACCATGAGGGCTTACCATTTGAATGGAATTTTTGGTAATTCCGGGGAGAATCCAAATGGAACAGTTTATCCCGGTGGAATGTTTTCCGAAAAAAGGTAATACCTTTCGAGCTATTCCCTTTCTCTCTCTTTGACCGGAATTCCCGGAAATTTCTGTACCATTTGTCCACAACTACAAGTGCCAGAGAAAATAGACCGTCTCATTTGTTTTTCAACCGGAACAACCCGTTTTTCCGGCAAATGATACAGCGCATTCCCATTTTATTTTTCTAAGTACAGAGCGTGCAGTACCATCTGTCAAAACATTCTCACCGAAGATTTCATTCAAATGGTAAGCGCTCCATATTTTCTTAATCATGGTTGTCCACGTGCGCGCTACTGCTCCGGGCAGTCGAGCGTAAACTTGAACTTTTTATTTTAATATAATTATTTTTGTTTTGTTTTTCATTGAGTTACAGATTACTCTTGTGGAACATCGTACATTGCAGATTTTTCGAGAAGGTCACTTGATCGATCTGTTATCCAATGACATTCAGAGATTGGAGATGGCACCTGAGTGGATTTTTGACATGGTCTCCCTCATCTATTTTATCCCCGTTATTCTTTACTTGTTTCTCAATCTGTTTCCTTGGAAGGCGCTGGTTGGACTGCTATTTCTAGTGGCTCTTGTTCCAAATTTTCTATACGGATCCCACCTTGTTGGAAAACTACGACGGCAAACAGCTAACCTGTCTGATAAACGTATCGCACTCATAGACGAGCTGGTGACCGGCATACGAGCTGTTAAGACACAAGCCTGGGAACATAACTATCAAGAGAGTGTGAAGAAAATACGAAAGTAAAACATCTTAAATATAAAGTGATTCGTTTACTATGTCCAGGATTGAAATTAATTAGATGCAGGCAAATTTCAATAAGCGTCACGAAGTGTCCCTCTGCACTTCTCGCCAACTTCAACATCACTTGTGTCTCGGAATACAGACAATTAACGTCACAAAGTATCTCCCAAGTGCTACTCCTCAATTAAAGATAAACAGCAACATTTACCAAAACTAAAAATAACGCTAACCTTTACCCTAGTCTTCTTGCTGAAAATAGGTAGCAAATTCTTAAACTTAAAAGGGGCACAGTGTGCTGAATGTCAAAACTGGGTGTGCATCTAATTAGGGTCAATCCTGGACAGAAGTGTCGTTTACTGACATACTGATCGTAATAGGCCTTTTGCAACTAACGATCACATGGTACAAAATCCGCCATACTGGAGGGCAAGCTCATTATTATTCCCCCACTGGGACATTAAAACAAACGCAACTAGTCAAGCTTGACTGGTTCAGGTCTCTTTGTTTTAATGTCCCAGTGGGGGAATAATAATGAGCTTGCCCTCCAGCATGGCGGATTTTGTACCATGTGATCGTTTGTCGCAAAAGGCCTATTGATTGACTCAGTGCTTGAGCTCGTATAGTCGAATGATAATTGATTGCATGACCAGTTAACTGGCCGACGGAAAGAGAAATGAACTTTATTTAATCCTCTTGAAGCAGACGGTTCTTAACCCACACATGACGCCTTTAGGCCATTTTCGAGTTCATGTGTGCTTCGTCTTCAAAGCGAGTTTAAGTGCGAAGTTTTTGTGATGGTCATCAGTTCTACTTTACCTATGAATGAAAACTAATTTTCATAACTAAAACTTCGCACTTCGACTCGCTTTGAAGAGGAGGCAGACATGAACTCGGAAATGGTCTATTTGGCATGAGGCGATTGCTTTCACCACTGCGCCATCCCTGCTCCATAAATGATTCATTGATGATTGATCGATTGATTTATTACTTGGCACGTTGATTGATCTGTCATTTTCGACCTACCACTTGATTGATAAAGCAATGAATTGTTGTTAAAAGTGTAATCGGCAAGGAATGGCGTAACACTTTGCAATCAGCATAATCGTAATATTAGGAGTAGGAATGGCACAGTGGACCAGTGGTGAGAGCCCTCGCCTACCACCGAAGTGGCCCGAGTTCGACTCGCTCTCCTGGCGTCATAAATGGGTTGAGTTTGTTCGTTCTCTTCTCTGCTCCGAGAGGTTCTTCTTCGGGGACTCTGGTTTTCAAGCATCCTACGATTTGATTTGAGTTGATTGTGCAATGTCCCCAATTAGTGCCCTAGCGCTAAATACAGTTAACACACTTAAGTAACGTTCGTTATTATCACGATGATCGTTATTATCATCATTGTGGTGGTCGTCTTTATTTCTGTAAACAAAAACAATTGATTGGCATCAATATCATCCTCCGCCGCTGGCCACCGTACATTTTATCCCATTCAACAGTCATTTTCGTATCTCCGCTGCAGCGCAGTGATAGGGATGATGACCTGTTTGATGAAGTTAACGTATGCCAAAGCACACACCCATAAATTTAATTTTCTATAGATAATAGTCCAAGATGCCTACGCATTAACCCTTCCTTCCCAGGATCGAAACATTCATTCTCCTAACTAGTGCCATATATTTCTTTGTTGGATAGTCATGAGAATTTTCCGTTATATCAAGTTCAAACCTCTTAAGCTGATAATTATCTTCATTCTCAATACCTGTCTGACTGAAATTTCATTGAAATTGTGAGGAGAATTTACATGCAGATCACTCGTGGGAGTTAAATGGTTAAACAGTATCAGTTTCTGCAGGAGCTCATCTAGGGGAGCCACAATCTCCCATACTTAGCCTACGTGTCAACCCTTTCCAGAGTTGATTTATTTATAGAACGCCTCCCTTGGAAAATTTAGCACGCTCACTGTTGTAAAAGCCAATCAAAACAGAGCAATCCCAGCGTCAAGGAAAATGTGATGTTACTTTTCGCGGGTAAAACCTGTTCTTAAAAATAAATTTACTCGGGAAAGGGTTGACTCAAGGAATTTTAGAGGAGATAGAGGCTCCCCTTGACGAGCTCCTGGTTTTTGAGAAAACATGTCTTCCCGTTGCAGGCAGGAAATCAGCAAGATTTATCAAAAAAGTATGGTGGTGTCAGCTATTGAAGCCATGGTATCATCTTCGCCCACACTTGCACTTTTCTTATCAGTCCTGTTTCTAGTGTTGAGCGATTGGGGACTGAATCCAGCAAATGCCTTCATGCTGCTTGCCTTTACGAAACTTTTGAAAGCCTCCTTTTTGGTTTACTTAAATCAAGGACTCCGAATTGCATTTGAAGCAATTGTATCACTTAACAGAATAGAGGAATTCTTACTTTTAGAGGAGTTGCCTTCGCCTCGGTACGGTTGTCACGTTTCCAAGACTTTGCGCGAAGACACATTAAGGAGTGATGAAAGTGCTAGCAACGTATGCCGGAAAAAGAACAAACATCAGCTGCAAAGAAACACCAATGGGAACAAAGAAAAATCTACAAATAGCTCTATAGCGAAAGACGAGGAACCAGGAAATTTCTACAAAGACACTGAAGATGCTTTGGTCATTTCTAGTCTGAGTTACAAAGGAACTGAAGAAACAAGTCGATATGTTCTTTACGATGTTAGTTTCTTGGTTCCTAGACACAGTCTAACTGTTCTTCGTGGTCGAGTCGGGAGTGGTAAATCTACACTTCTCTCTGCGATAGCAGGGCAAATCAACTTGTTAAGTGGAACTGTAAAGTACCCAGGAACTCTGGCATATGTTACCCAAGTACCCTGGGTATTCTCTGGAACTATCAAGGAAAATATTTTATTTAGCGAGTCTTATGACCCTGACTGGTATTCAACTGTTGTCGAAGCTTGTGCCCTAAAAGAAGATATTGATCTTTTTCCGGACAAACACGAGACGATTGTGGGTGAGAGAGGAGTCGTCCTCAGTGGTGGACAGAAGGCTCGTGTAAGTCTGGCTCGAGCTGTTTATTCCTGTGCTGATGTTTTCGTCCTTGATGACCCACTTAGCGCTGTTGATCAAAGAGTTGGTGACCATATATTTGAGAAGTGCATTTGTGACCTGCTTGGTGGCAAGATTCGGCTTTTAGTGTCTCATCATTCCAGATATTTCAAAGGAGCAGATGAAATTATAACTTTAGTCAATGGTCGTGTTCTAGAAAAGAGAAGACCGCAGCTAGAAGGAACAGAGTATACAGGACCCGTTATCTCATATACTACCCTCGGCGGATACCAGGCGCCGTCAGATCCGCTTGATGGTCAGTCAGCTGCTTACAGGCCAAGAGGAATGGTGATTCCAGCCGAGGATCGTGCGATTGGACACGTGTCTTTTCGGCTTTACTGGGACTATTTCACAAGCGGAATACATCCAGTTCTTCTTGTTATGTTAATTGCCTTGTTTTTTCTCACTCAACGTAAGCAACTCTATTATCCTTGAATTTTCTCTTTTAACCTGTGGGATGGGAATTTATTGAAAGAAAGAGTGAAACCTTTGCGTCATATGATTAAATATCCATAGGTTTTTAGAAGAAGTCTCTTTGAAGAAGTCTTAACCATTTGACGAAGCTGAATTAAAAATAATCTTTTGAGATGTAGGGCCGGTGCAGCAATTATTAATATAATCGAAAGGAGAACTTCGCCGCTTTCGATTGAATTTCAATTTCCTTAAGCGTTGCCGCTTACTTATACATGATAAGGTACATCACACTTATGCAAAAAAAAAAAAAGTCTAGAATCACCCTGCAACTGTACATCATTCAAAGAAAAGAAATGTTTTTTTTCTTTCAGCTGCTTTAATCTTCCCGGATTTATGGTTGTCGTATTTATCAAAGGAAACTTTGGAACAGCAACAAAAGAGGAATAACATGGTCATTTACGCCAGTACGACTGCTGCATCGCTCGTTATTACAACTGTTCGTGTGTTCCTCTTTTTCATTGTATCACTTAGATCCTCCCAACGCTTGCATGATAGGATGGTGGAGGCCACATTGCACGCGCAACTTTCTTTTTTCGACACAAATCCAACTGGAAGAATATTAAACCGGTTTTCAAGGGACATTGGAAGCATGGACGAACAGCTTCCCCAGACTTTCATCTTGTGTATTCAAGACATGCTTCTTGTCATTTCAGCTATCTTCTTGCCAGCTGTTGCAATTCCTTGGTTGTTATTCCTCTTCTTCCCTACTATAGTGGTGTTTGCGCTATTTGGAAGATACTATCTTAAGACTTCTCGAGAGCTGAAGAGGTTGGAGTCGATTTGTCGAAGTCCTGTCTTTTCGCATTTTTCAGAGACCATGACTGGTTTGGACACTATTCGAACGAGAGGAATGGAGGGCAAGTTCATTGAACAGTTTTACAAGTAAGCGAAAAAAAAAAATCTTAAAATCGCATTAGAACTCCGTATATCCCCCTTTTGTTTCATAAATCCAATCTAACGGTTCCATGCATGAAGCTAATACTATTAAATTATACTCAATCAAATGCTAAGCACACACTACATGGTCAGACATCTGGCGAGCGAAGTGACTAGAAATTCTCTCCACCTTGTATTTATTGTTCGAGTCCAATGCGTTGTCCCATGTTTCAGTGTCTTAAGTAAAATTGTTTTTAAATTCTAAGCTATCCAGCGAAAAAAGGAATGACGACGTGTTTGTGCTGGGTTTTCATTTTCTTTCCTCTTGCCCGTTCGCTGCGTTCTTCCTCCCTCCAAGCTGGCAGGATCTCCCGAGTGCCTTAGAGCACGTATGTTAGCTCAGCAATTGTTTAAAATAAAGGGTAATCGTTGCCTTTAACCCTGTAATGCTAGCTACTAAAAATGTCATTTGTAAAACGGTAAAACGTGAACAAGTACAAATCTTGCCACACAGCAAGATACAGCCTATGTTACCTGTTCATCGTGGCGATTGTTGAGCAAGATTGAATATAAAAGTATATTTGCAAGAACAAATTTGGTTCTAAATTTTAGTGAATCATGACTCTACCTTTTGAGATATTTAATGAGTCAGTTTCAGAGCCATTGTTCAAAACAATTCATTCCCCCACGTCTCAGACGCATCAAGGATAGGAATGGTGCAGCCGTAAATGATCTCGAAGAAATGCATTTGTGACGTCAATCATTCATTTCAGGCATCAAGACTTGCACAACCAAGCATTTTACATGGTATTTGAAAGCACGCGTTGGTTTGGACTTCGTGTTGATCTCCTTTGTGTTCCCTTTATAACATGTGTGGGTCTCTCTTCAGTAGGATTCTCAATAGACCCAGGTCAGTCAATGTATTAAAATGCTACTATGATCAAAAATCATTTTGTTTTCTTCCTTCAGATTTTCCAAGTTTGTTTTCTTAACACCTGCCTGGCAAAATTTTGAGCTTTGATTACTATCCAAAGGCTCTTTACTTTAAGTGTAAGTTTTGGATTTCACGGTCCGCCATTACTGACGTTCAAAATTGACCGATTGGACCTCAGAGGGTAGGACCTAGGGTAAGCGACGTCATTTACTCACTAGCTTAAAGCTTCAGCGTGTAAATGCATTTTATTTTATATGCCAAACAATAGTTTTAAAGCCCGAAAACCTGAAACTCCCGTGCTGCATATTAATTTAGCCGCGTACACAGGCGTTGTAATATTAAAGCAGTAAGTTTTTGACGTCATCTTCTTCTCGATCCAGCTCTCGCAAGATTTTAAAGTTAGTAATGGCGGGCCACTCTCTTTGAAATCAAGGATAAAGCTTCGGTCACTTAGTGTTTAGTTAAAATAGTTTAAAAATCCAAAGAAAAAAGAGAATTGACTTTTTTGTTCAGAGTACCAGTCAAGGATATCATTTTCTTCTGAGTCACAAAGGGAAGGAAAGTAGGACGGATAGATCTTACGACGACATGGCCATACCATTCGTTTGGATTTACCCGAGTTCAGGATGTCTGAATCAAAGTAATAAGTTCATTTGGCAAACATCACAGCTTGAAATACAAAAAAAAATCCCAGTACTCCCTTGAAGAAGTCGAACCTTCTACCGTCCGATTAGTTCGCCGGATGCATCTAGTAATGGGAAGATCATAGGCTCGACTCCTACAAAGAAGCATTCGCGGTTTTTCCGAATATTCCCGAATCATCATCCAATAAATCTTCTCTTTATTTCATAAAATCTTGGTTAATATTTATCTCCCACTTCATACTGGTTTGCCTATCGTATATTTATCAAATGTTTGCACCAAGGGAGAGTACATGCCCTATTTGCATGAAAATTCGCAAACCTTCATAACGTTTATTGTTGTAAACGAGGATTACCCCAGTGGTAAAGTTCCATAATGGCTTTGTTTGCTTTTCAGCGATTACTGGACTCTCCTTATTGTTCTCCATGGAGACTTTAGAGCAGGTACAGTACGCAGTTCGGCAATTCTCGAAGGTGGAAAATTTAATGACCTCAGTGGAGCGAGTAATTACCTACACAAGCTTAGAGTCTGAACCAGGATACAAAACAAAGTCACTTCCGCCCACGCAATGGCCACGTGATGGGCATGTGACATTTCGTAACGTCACTATGACGTATTATGAGAGCGGACCACAAGTTTTGAAGAACTTGAAATTCTGCATCAAGGGAAGGTCCTGGATTGGAGTAATTGGAAGGACTGGAGCAGGCAAATCGTCACTAGTGGCGGCACTTCTACGCATGCCTGAGGCTCATGGTGACGTCATTATCGATGGTGTGAGAATAAACGACATTAACCTCCAGGAGTCCAGACGATGTATTTCTGTTCTTAGTCAAGTTCCTGTTCTGTTCAGCGGATCACTGAGACGCAATCTTGATCCCATGAACCAACATGGAGATGTTCGTTTATGGGCAGTTCTAGAGGATGTACAGCTGAAGACTTTCGTAGAAAGGCTCAATGGAAAATTGGAATACGAGTTGCTGGAGAGAGGGACCAATTTAAGTGTCGGAGAAAGACAACTCGTTTGTTTAGCGCGCACTTTATTGCAGGAAAACAGAATTGTTATTTTGGACGAGCCAACCGCCCATGTAGATCCACAGACAGAGCAAACTATCTGGAACACTGTGTACACGAAACTTAAGAACTGTACTGTGATTACAATTGCACATCGGTTAGACACAATCAAAAATTGCGACAGGATACTAGTTATGAGGGAAGGCGAGGTACATGAATTTGGTTCTTTTGATTCCATTGTGGGAGGGGAGGTTGGTGTTCAAGCTGACTGTGAGACCAGGTAAAAGACAAATAAGCTTTTATTGATTACTAGACCAAATAGAAGGAGAGAGATAAGGAGAGAGAGAGAGAGAGAGTCGTTAGCCGACAACTCTTTTGTGGCAGGGGCTGGGGTGATGATCCTCTGTTGGTTGTGAACATGGAAATACTATGCCTTTATTGCTTGAAAAACGGTCTTTGATATCACTGGAACCATTCAATTTCCTTTGGCTTATTATAGAACATCCACAATTTCACTCGACGTTGTTCTCCACAGGATGCTATCTCAGTTTAAGGCTTCATCATATGTTTGTCATTACTGAATCTTACAAGGATGTGAAATCCCACAACAAGACAAAATAGAAGGGCAATATGGCCACTGGGACAGAACATAGTTAATGCATGGAGATGATGGTTATGAAACTCGACAAGTCTTTTTGTTTCATGTTTTTGTCTGTGTTTTTTGCCTTGACGGCGCACAAAACACACCTTTTTTCAAGAAGACAACCAATGAAATCTTTGGATTAAATTTTGCGCAACTAATTTGCGAACCCATGAGAAGCGAAAACAAAAGATTGGGCACTGTCACGGTCAATTCAACATCGAATGCGACAAATTTTTTCTTGTCTTTGAAGGTTTTAAGGTATGATAACCAGGCCCTCGATTAGCTTGCTAAACGTACGAAAATTTAGACGCCTTGCCGTTCAAAAATTTGAGCTGTGAGGAAACCCGGTTACCGTCTACACTTTTCCACCGCAAAGGCCTGGTTGCATGGATGCGTGGTAACTCAGCTACTACTCTCTTTCTTGATGCCATTTTGGATTTCGTAAAGTAGCGCTCTACGCAAGAACAGATGATGAAACCACTGACAGAGTTTAAACTTTAATCCGATTCGTCAGTTCCGTGTGAACAGAGCGAAAATATTGCACGGTTTCGTGCGAACAAAACGGCCAGTCAAAATTTTCGACCAGTAGAAATTCGTCCGGTACCATGTGAATCGGGCCTAATTAATAACAGTAACATAAAAGAAACTTAAGTTTAATTATAATAAGGAAGTGCACTAGATGATTGAACTATCTAGAAAACTAAAAAGTACAGGAACACTTCGTTGTTCCATACAGGAACCCTTGATTTGTCTAAAAATGGCAGTAGCCCAGGCTTCTCATGAGAAGCCTGCGTTTCTACTTTTACGCTGGAGTGTGTGATACGTTAACATCCTTTTCTAAAATAATATTCACACTTTAGTATACTTTTATTTTCGCTATTACTATATATGGTTATTATGCAGGTTTATTTTGTTTGAGTAGCTTTACCTTCTCGTGTGCCGTAGATAGGTCACCAAGACGGATAAAATGGCAGTTATGCCTAAATATCGGTCGAAAAACTACACTATTTCGGCTCAAATCTTTGAGATTATAATAAAAACAAGTGATGTAAGCACAACGAAAATTCTAAATTTTAGTATAAAATTAGACTAGTGTATTCTGTAGGTTAAAAACTAAAACAAAGTAGAAATCAAAAACAATTTTTCACTTTCTACTTTGCCTTAAAAGTATAAAAGTAGTCTTTTAGTTATAAAATAGAAGGAAATGCTATTAAGAAATAACTTGTAAAACTTTTTATCTAGCCACGATTTCTTATTTTTATAAGTTGGTTTGTGGCCTGCTCAGGACACGTCTGTTAGAGAGAGACACGATTTCCTTTAGAGATAACCCCGAAAAGTTTCATGTCTTTAGTCACTAAAAATCAGAAATAGTGGTTTCTGTTTAACGAATGTCAAGAAATTTAAAATTGTTCCAAAACATTCCAATTATAGGGTTATCTAGGGGCCCATGCCTTGGTCTTCCGCGTAACTCTCATATGTAATTCTTCAGTGAAGTTGTGGTATCAAGCAATGACAAGAGGATACGAGGTAAAAGAGCAGGCGCTATTGCGGTGAAAATAATTTTCTGTGTCATGCTATAATGTATGCTTATTTCAAGGACAAGACCTTATTGGTCAGAAAGAGTGAACGAGGGCTGCGCAGTCATGGGAACAACAGATAGAAGGCCCTCGGAGCCCCCTAGTTTGCTCACGCTTACACGTTCACATTACTCTCCCCTCCCCCCTCCCCTACTTGAAAATCCGCTCCGCGGGCCCTGGAAATAGAAGCGAAACCTCGTGGGCCCCCCCCCCCCCCCCCCCCCCCCCCCCCCCCCCCCCCCCCCCCCCCCCCCCCCCCCCCCCCCCCCCCCCCCCCCCCCCCCCCCCCCCCCCCCCCCTTGCGTGTTCTTAGGAGAAGGGAGTTGCAGTCTCCAAATTTCAGATAGCGATTAGGACTCTCACCTCATAATATCTTGGCAATGAATATGAACCATTCAGGAATCAGTCATTGGTGAACTGTCTAACAGTATCCGGCTTTAACCCTGCTTACACGTGATGCTAAACACGGAAAGCACGAACCCTGCACACCGAACTTGTAAATTGACAAATTTGTAATAGGCAATAGTGATTTTATACCATACAATGAATGCGTCATCTTCTATTGGGATCAACCACTGTGAAACGTTTTTCAAGAAAACTTGGTTTTGGTTGGTTTGATTGATTGGTCAATCTCTAGAGACGCAAATACACAAATGCTGAACGACAGACAAAATCTTTTGTGTCGGCCATCCAATATGGCGGCGATGACCTAATGTGCAAGCCACCTATTACTATTACTAAATTTCAAAGTAAATGAATTTTAATTTCAAATGCTCAACGACAGCTTAAATTAAAAAAAAAAAAGAAATGCTTATTAGCATAATGAAGAAGGCGAACAGAAATCCTCAGAATTTTAGAAACTACAAATTGGCAAAAGGACGCCGGTGAAATTACACTCAAGAACGATGTACGACTTTCCAAAGGCCAGATTACAGGTGAAAACGCAAAAACGCTAAATGTATGAATTAGAAGTTGACTCGTGAACCTAAATAAAAAACAAAAATGAATTTTGTAGAGAAAATGCTAACAGAAAACTAGCACCTAATTTCTTTATTGTATAAGTGAGTACTCTTGTTTTATTTTGTTGGTGTTATATTTATTAGTTTATTTATTTGTCTACCTGACTATTTGTTTCAATTCTTCCTATTCTCCAGAAATAGTTAATGAACTTAACTATTTAATTTATTGATTTTAATGCATCAGTTCACGCTCTTGAGTGCATCATGGGTAATCAAGGCAACATGGCGGGAAATTCAAAGGTATGTATGGAAATTCAAAGCAAAATAAACTGTACACGCTTCGCCATCATAAACCAAACAAGTAAGTCCGAGTTCATAAATGAGATGCACTGGACTTGGTGTCTATTTTTTGTAATTCCTAAATATTGCTATTTTTGTCTCAATACATTTTCTGTAATTTTGTGCATTTGGAATCACAGGAAATGTATGGCAAAAACTTTGTTTAATAAAATAATCTCTACAAGGTAGTCATTCTCTCCAACCTTCTTCTGCCGCATGTTTGAGCGCATATCTCCTGCTTTATAAAATTAAAATAAACCCAAAATTCCATATCATGAATACTTTTCATCGTTTTGAACTTCTACACAAACCTTTGAATTTCTGTCCATCTTGCCCTGATTACCAATGATGCACTCAAGGGCGTGAACTCGTCTATGATTTACTTCTTAAAATACGAGTGAACTGAAATGTAAGTACAACTCGCAGTATGCTGTCTGCGGGTAGTGCAAGAATTTTACTGTAAAATTGAAAGAAATTTATAAAAGTTGTTTATGTTGTTTGTTTGTTTATTGTACCCGTTTCATTGCTTTGAGGGTTTTGCAGTTATTCTTGTTTCATATTCTGAACGGAATTGTCAAAAGCTTGCTCGAGTGTTGCGACAACGGCGACTTTCACAAGATATAGGTTGAAGGCAGAGACTTTATTTTCGTATCTACTTCAAGCAATGCATCGGCAACAAAAGAAAGAGTATCAGTATCTAAATTCATATTTACGCCGTTGTTCTTCAAACCCCTCAAATAGGCTGCCGTCGTTTCCGGCTTTACCCGAACTACTGAGCTCTGATACTGATAAATGCCAGTTCTTGGAAGTTCACGTTTACAAAGGATATAACTCACTTGTTGCAGTTTCTCCTGGCACGAAACATTTCACGATTTGATTGCCCCTCGATTATTGTTGCTCGTGGCGTTCTATAATCCCTTCAATGATCTGCACATAGTTGTCTGGTTCAATTTGGTCTCGCTTTCCATGTCCCTTTAATTGCTGTAAAGTTAATCGCCGTGCCTCATAGATGCATGTCGATATTAGAGATTTTAACTCGTACTTTTGAGCGTAGACCAACATACCCAACACATCGTCCTCTTTCCTGCTTTTGACCACAGAAATCATGAGATTAACACACTTCTGAACAATGGAATCTATTTGATATTCATGAGCAAGTTCAAACAGGAAGTAGCAATTTCTTTGGATAATTAACTTTTCTTCCAGGGATGGATACATCATCTGCAACATTTCCTCAAATTCGCTTGCTTTTTTCCCGGGAAGAGAGATTTCAGCGTTATTTTTCTCCTTGAAATCTGTTGTGAACATTCTTTCGAAGACAGGAGACCAAAATGCAAGAGTGCCTCGATGAACGTGGAATCTTTGATCTTCAACAACAAGAACGACATCACTCAACTTCCATGGTTCTGAGAAACGTGAAGGGTAACTTGTAGCCGCCATTGTGTGTAGTTGGACGCTACAGGACTGTTAAATGTAATCGAAATAACTGGAGTTATGATTTAGCTCCTTTGGTGTGCTCAATATGGGCGTCAGTTGAAGTAATAAATACAAGGGGCCCGGACAAACTGTGTAACCGTTAATATCTACTTTGTCATCTTTTAAAGCTAAGCTTAAGTCTTTCTATTTTGTTAGGTTATACCATGCAGATTTTTGATGGATGCAATGTTCGTACTTTTAAATTAATCTGTCCAAAATGTCGCAAACTTAATATTTTCTCTGTTTGCTCTTGTTGATATGGTAATACTTTTTTTCATATATATTTTTTCATCTTGGGCTAGGTTGGGTGTTCTAGTTTTGAGAGGTCGGTTTTTTGGGTGTAAATACCTTGTAGGAGACTTAGTGTCCTATTGTATTTAACACCCACCTTAGGGTGAATCTTTAAATAATAAATAAAAATAAAAAAATCTAAAAAAAATCTTAGATAAAATCCAAGTCCTGAAGTGTTGTTTGTGGTAAACGTTGTGGCTGAAAATGACGAATTTTAGTGATTTGAAGGGTTTCTGTTCGACGTTTACCTGAGCGGAAAGTCGAACACAAACCTCATAAAATCATTAAAAGTCGTCGTTTTCAGCCACAAGGATTACCACAAACAACACTTCAGGTAAAAACAGGCATCAACCAGAAGCTCTTTGAGATCCAACGACCTTTCTTTGTTAGAGGCGCCTCGAACCAAATGCACGACTTTCGGGGATCGAGCATTCGCTTTTCCTTGTCCATCCAAGTGGGATAAACTTCCATTGACAATTAGAATGGCCTATATTTTATTACTTAATTTTCTATTTGATTAATGATTCTTATTTTTTGTGTTTAATGCCCATGCGCATGAAACACTGTGCAGAGCGATGAAAAATGTAACAATAGAAAGTGTTCACATCCCTTGGGATTTGCCGAGGTGTTGCGACTGTCCACCGAATGTTATTTCGTATCTTTGTCGTACTCCTTTGCACCGAACAACATTGTTGACATGCTTTGCTTATTGCGGGCTTGCTTTTGCATGTTTACTTCCGAGAGGGAAGCGGCCGACAGTGTTCATTGCATATGTAGTAAGTGATATTTCCTAGCTTTATTTGGGGATGAAGTTATTTATAATTTGGCTTTTAAATACAAAATAGCTTTTAAAATATACGTTCGGAATTGTTTCTCAATGTCTCAAGGAATAACTTGTTAAAAAACCTATTATTATCGTGAGTTCGTTTCATGTCGCCGGAATATAATTATTGTTAATTGAAGAATTCTTTCAAACGGAAAGAAAGCTCTTTGGTCAAGGGATCAAAGAAACCTATTCGAAGCTCAGAAAAAGCTTTTCTAAACTCAAAGAAAGGTCTTAGACAAAAATGAGCTCACTTGTTGACCATTTGCTGACGATAAGGAAACATTATATTTTGACTTTGTGGCCGCCATCATTGAAAAGGTATAAGGTATAATTTATTAGTCCCTGCCCGTAATTATCAAACACAACTCGGCAAGGGTCGAAAATTCGATTTCGCTCATATTTTTATGGTAGACAGGCTAGGGCATGACAAAAACTACTGGATAGTTTTTTCGGCAAAATATCCTTTTATTTCAAAGAAATATGCAAATTATCAAATTCCGTTAAAATCGCCATGTCACGCACTATTTTATTAAACAACTTTGAGAGTCTCGCATGGAAAACAACATTATTCTTCCGTCTTTAGAACACTCAAATATTTTTGTGCAATGTTTAAATGTGTGCTTGGTCGATTTTAGTGAATGTTGTGCTGTTGTTTTGGGTGGAAAATAATTAAATTTCGAAGACATGTATTTCATTCACTTAAAAGTACTTCGTAAATATAATTAATTTTCATCATGTGCGAAACCTTCAAATGGATTAAGCTTCTGGTGGTTGAATCGCCGAAGAATGTTCTACAGATTCCTGTAAAAATTTCTTTGGGCAAATGATTGTGAGCGACGCGAGAGCTTTTCAAAGTACGTTAAAAATGCAAATATTTGCCCTTCGTCGTCAAATATCAATTGACGGGTTACACGTAAATCTTAGCATGCGCCACATGACTTGACCCATATTAAGTTGAAATAGACACAGAGATGATAATTTCGAAATTTTCTAACCTTATTGGCAGTAAGAGACAGGTCCATAGGCCGATTTAACGTGTTTCTTTCACGATTCGTCGCCTTTAAGCGGTCAAAGTTTGCTTCTGTTTAGACAACGTCTAATGCACATCGCCAACTGTCAACGTAATCAGTGGTCGAATATCATGAATCTGTGATCTTCTTTCGCGGCATATAATCATCACTGCATCTACCTAAGTCAACAGCTGCTAAGCAATTCGTGGATAGTTGTTTGCGTTGTACGTACTACACCAAGTTGACCAAAATATTACATTTGATTGCGACCTTTTACCTTTGCTCCCAAGAGTGTCGGCGCCCGCAGCACAATCTTGCAGCGTTCGTTATTTGGTCGTCACGCAATGCTATCATTTTAGTAGGTAGCTACACCGGTAGGGGTATATAGTAATAATAATAATAAAAAAATCAAACAAATAAAAAAAATGTAAAACAAATATAAATATTTGATTTCGATATATTCGTATTTTGCTTTCCATATTTTGTATTGGGCACTCTAACACTGCGACGCGCCTTACCGTGGCCACCCAACAAACATTTTTTTCAAG
>JALIRR010005175.1:12500-31016 GCA_023091755.1 Montipora sp. Colony 1 RG-2022 | reverse complement strand
ATGAAGATGGCAGACTGGTCATCAGAACGCACATTTAATCGTTTCTATAATCGCAATGTCTATAACACCAATCCCTCTTCATTAGCAGGCAGATTGGTATTATCATAGATATTCAGTAACGTTTATTTATGTACAGACCATTGTATCAAGTCTACAATTAAAGCACTCATTTCTATCATATCACATATTTTTGTTTTTTCCCCTGGCTTCGGTTCTTTAAAATCGCACAGTTATCCCATAATGCGGAGTGTATCGAAAGAGAATTTTAAAATTAGACGAGAGGTACTTACCTTGAAGTGTAATTGTAATTCTCTGAAGATACACGGAGCATTATGGGATAATGCTTCCCACCCTTCTGTGTTGGCTTATGCCTATCCCACCCTTTGTGTTGGGGACCTCAGCCAGTCTGCACTCCAGGAGAATGGATTTGTGTCACGCGTTAGGCTGCTTATATATGGTGCATTTGCATGACAATGGTTGCTTTGAAGTGTGACCGCTGACCTCAAGTACTGAAGAGGAATGCACAGTTACCCCATAATGCTCCGTGTATCTTCAGAGAATTACAATTACACTTCAAGCTAAGTACCTCTCGTCTAATTTTAAAATTTTGATTTGTTATGTGTTGTCAGACGCGCATTTTTGCATAATCATATAACTGTCTCGAATTCTCCCTAATTCCCCCCTCGTGTTTAGATGAAGCTATGTATAACGGGAAACGGGACAAGTCCTCTATAGCTTAAAGGGTAATTCAGTTCAACTCGTGTTCGAGTTCAAAATATGCTATCAATTTCTCCATCATTTTAAAGTGTGGTGACTAACGGCTTGGAAACAAACATTTTGGCTAGTATTCAGGGGCACACAACGACCAATTTGTTGTAAAATGTATTATTATACTCCAGTTAATGAAAATAAATGTTATTAAGGCATTTTCAGGTGTTTTTCAGTGTTTCTGGGAAAACATTATCTGTTCCTTTTTCCCAGCAAGACAAACAAGAAATTTCCCAGCCAGCTAGATAAAATTGGTTGGTTTCCCAGCCAGCTGATCAATTTATTTCCCCTGCCAGGAATTCCGCGCGCTTTCAAATCCCTCGATTCAAAACGACCGAACAAAAGCGACAAAACCGGGACAAAACAGGTTTTTCTCCGCAAGCGCAATCACTGACCAGCCGTCGTATGTTTGTGACTATTCTCTGGGAGAGGGAAGGGGTTCTTCTTTTTTTTTTTTTCTTTTTTTAGTCGTCCTCAGTCTTCAGGGTTTCTACAGCCAGCTCGGGTTGAAATGCTAGAAAAAGTCAGTAATTCCCAGGCAAAACCTCAATCAATAACAAAATTTCCCAGCCAGCTCATCGAAACACCTGTATTTTTGCCAGCCAGCAAGATTCCTCTGAGGAACAGATAATGTGAGGAACGGATTCGTTGGGTGCCCCTGAGTATTACAAACAACGGGGTTGACATAAAGTATATTCCTTCATGCCCGGTGAAAATGGAAAGGCAATGTATCTACATATTTTAAGCAAGAGCCGATACAACGTAGATTTGATTTTAGGGGTGTACTACATTTCGGCTGGCCAAATCAGCCTTCTTCAGGTACAATGAGAGTTTACATTGACTTGCGTCTATGTACATATATATATAGTAAATGTACCTGAAGAACCTACCTGTTCCTGGACCTGTACCTGTTCCTGGTACCTACCTGAAGTACCTGTTCATTGTACCTGAAGAAGGCTGGTTTGGCCAGCCGAAATATAGTACACCACTAAAATCAAATCTACGTTGTATCGGCTCTTGCTTAAAATATTTAGTTTCTCAACTTGAAGTAACCCCGATCAGATCAAGCCACTGATCCAACGTACACCGACAGGAAAATTGTCCACGGTTGCTTGCTTCAAAAAACTGGAATGTATCTGCCACTTTCCACGTACGTAGTGCGTTGTATATTAAATGGGCATGAAAAAACACGCAAGAATTCATAAGTCAAAGAGAGGACACCGATAGCATGAAAAAAGTGGTGTCATGCTTGGGAGATGGAGATCCTAGCCCCTTACCCAGAAGGAGCCCTTAGTAATCGCGCGAGTCACTTTTAAGAAGGGGACTGGGGTTGAGCTTGGATCTCATGCCCGACATGAAAAAAGACAGATTGTCATGCCGGGCATGTGCTTCAAATCGGTATGAGGAATTTCATGCCCAGCATGAAAAAAAGGGACAGAACATCATGCCGGGCATGTAAGTTAGTTCTTTATAGCAATTTCACGCCTAGAATGATTTTAAGGAATCCCAAAAGCGACTTGTTCAGAGCGTTGAGGTATTGTGGTTTGGTTTGACCAAATTAGGAGTGTCCTGTTGATGATTCAAGAAGCCCAAGTACATTTTATTCACTGCAATAGATGCAAAAATGTAGTGTATCAAAATGATGTTGGGGTAGCCCTGGGCCTCCCTACGCTACTTCGAGTGTCAGACAAGGATCTCCACGGTAATTATAAAAAGAGAAGTTCACATAAATTGACCTTGGCCAATCTTCCCTCAGCTTTCCTGTCGATTATTGCACACGGATAATATATCTTTAACATTGATCCCCATAAAAAGGACTCAGTCTCATACAAGCTTCCTTCAATTTATTCCATTATCCATTATTTGAGGACAAGCTGTTTTGAATTCCAATATTGCTGCGTCTTGGAAAAAATAGTTCTGAATAGTATCATTTTTTTACGAACGATTTTTTTGAATAATTTGTAATCAGTTTCATTGTAAACATGATTTCCTTCTTTTCAAATTTATTTTCAGAGTGAGAGGAGTAACCACTCACAAATCACTTGATGTGCCTTGATCAACATGTCACGTTATTCTGTAGTTGTTCTTGGATAAGAGTAAACAATTTCAGCTTCCATTTCATCTCCTTGAAAGTCGAGAAACATTGAAGTTGTACTCTTACATCTCCTCAGATTCACAAATCACTTTTACAACGACTTCAGCAAGCGTCCTGTTTTTAAAAAAGGAAAGGAAGTGAAAACAGTTAATTAATTAGTGTACATTTTGTTTGCGTGCTTTAAAAGTAATATCTGACCTGTGACCCGTGCAGTGCTCTGGGTACGAGTTAATATGTTGGGTACGACTTTTGGTGAGACAAGAGTTTTTAGTTTGTTGTGACGCGGCTTCTTTATTAACATAATATATACTTTACATATACTTTATAAGAGCGTTTTAAGGTAATACGGGCAACATTTTCCCGTATTATCGGACCTTTATTCCGTAAACAAACTCAAGTTCAGACTATTGAAATCGAAATGGTTGCCTCCAAAAACAAGTTCCATCTCTGAGTCATGCATGAAAAGAAACACAAATACTGGGTGGCATTAATTTGAGTTCACCGCATATGTATAATCAAATGCAGGCTAAGGCATCGTTCGGCGGGCAAGTTTAGGAAATTCTTGTCAAGTCTCACTTTATTTCAAGGAAGGCAAGCTGTGAAGATGATGTGCTAAAATACAGTGGATCCTCTATTAAGCGGCCAGTAATCAAAGTCGCGAAATAATTGTAGAATAATATTGTAAATCAAACCTCTATTAAGCGCCCGCGGGCACCTTTTGCCCGTACCGATGAGGGTTCTCCGAATTGTTTTCACCTCCATTAAGCGGCCACCAAGAATTCAGTACACTTAGTTTGGCTTTTCAGCGACAGACTTCCTTGCAAGATTTGTAAAAATTAATTATGGACCTGTACTGCAACGTTTCAGTTACAGACATTGCCGCCTTTTCCGGTTAGAAAATCAATTCAGTTTAAGCGGTAGTTAAGATTGTTTATTGTCAAGTTGGGAGAACCTCACTCATCTCAACATTTTGAGGATAAGTTGTGTTTTTCTAATAGTACTGCACTTTTGTTCGGTATAGTATTAGAGGTGTCTCTTGTGCGAAAGTTGTCACGAGCCTCTAAAGGTGTTTGTTTTAGAAAAAAGTTACGTTTCTACTAACGATTATGCCAAATCTGACAAACCTCTATTAGGCGGTCAACCTCCATTAAGCGATAGCTAATCGTTACCTTGAGGTTGGCACTGGGTTATGTGTTGTTGAACTGCAGCGTTCCAGTTACTTTTTCCAGTAGGGGGTGTTTTAGATCATTTGCGAGAGCGCAACCCTCTCTCTCCCCTCTCCCCCCCCCCCCCCCCCGCCCATATGCCGAAAAATTCACGTTCGTGATGTATATCTAATATATAGATTTAGCCAAGCCTAAAAGCGGAGCTCCCGTTTCTAACCCCAGAAAGCAATATAGTGTTTATGGAAATAATTGCGCTTCTGCATAAAGTAAAAAATTAATTGTCATTAGTCTTCCTTTCTTAGCTAGTTTTACAAAATGTGAGGCATATAAGCTCATTATTAAAGAGGGAAAACAGTAACCTTACCTGAAAGGTAACACGCGTAAATTAGTGTTTTGTCTAACTCCCTCTATTTCTCTCAGCTTTACGTTGCTTTTCATGGAAATTTTCTCTTATTCTCCTTCCTTATCGTCCTCTCGAGGATTTCTTCGCTTAAAATTTCTCAAATTTCGTCGCCTCCTCTTTCGTGCTCTTTCCTGCTCTTTATCCCGTTGCTCTTCACTAATATGGTTCCCCGCCAGAAAAACGCGGGTTGCCAAATGCAACGCTGCCACACGATTTCCCCCCAACGGTATGGACGAACGGACGTACGTGACGTCAAAACCAAAATTTCTTGCATTGATAAATTTCCCAAAAAATCTTACCCATGGTGCTCCGCTGGCGTGCTTCGCGCATCTGAGCTTCGCTATCACGGTAAAATGTATTTGAAATAAGAAAAGCTCTGAAACTGAACTAACCATGATCTTAAGTAAAACCGCCTGATGCACAGTGCACCATTTGAAAGGCGGTTGGTTCCAGAAGCTCTTAAATACTGCACAGGAAAAAAGGGGGAGCACGGTCCCCTCACCCCAGCCCCCCAAGTCCGCCGTCCGCCCGTTATGTCCTGTCTCATTTTCAGAAGACGTTTTCTGCAAGTCATGCATGCCTTGCAGTTGCACTAAGCAAACGTTTATTCCACTCACTAAGGAAGGACTGTACATGTTGTATCCGCTTCATAATTACCGGGTTGCCAAGCCCAAGCCCAGTCGGCATCTGCGTTTCATTTCGTCGTTTTCATATTTTTTTCCGTGTCGCTGGGGTAGCGCACACAGAAGAATATTTGATTAACCTGTAATGGTGTCGAAAGTCATTGTAACGCGAATAGCGTCTTAGTGCATCTTTAAACCCAATATACGCTTATGGAGCTCAAGAATGGAACGTCAATTGAATGAACGAGAAGGGCGGTGAAAAATAAATACCTATAATCTTAAAAGCGACGAGTAATGGACTTCGACAACAATCTTTCGCCCGTCGGGCCGAAATCAAAGTGAGCTGTATTTCTAATAACTTGCCAAGTGTGCTGTTATGTACAACACTGAAACCAAATGGAAAATTCCCTGGTAACTTATGGGTTCAACAAAGATAGCGAAGGAATCGAACACCTTAAGTGGATCTGTGATCTCTGTTGTCTGGCTATTTGTATTTATTTGTAATCAACTCTGCACAGTCTTGCGGTAACAATTTGAAATTTCACTAATTCTTGTTAACCTTCAATGGCGTCTTAGTGGATCTTTAAACAAAATATACCCTCATAGAGCTCAAGAATGGAACGTCATTTGGATGAACAACACATGCGGTGAAAAATAAATATCTGGAATCTTTAAAGCGACGAGTAATGGTCCTCGACAACAATTTCATTTTTCGCCGTTGGATATCAAGTTATTTTGTTTGTCATATTTTACTCACTTGGTATCATATACAACACCGAAATCAAATGACAATTTTTTTTGTGGATTTAACAAACATTGAAGGAAGCGAACGCCTTGAATGCATCACAGTGTCTGCTCAAGTCGCATCTAAGTTTTCTGGCAATTTACATTTATTTTGTACTCAACTCTGCAAAGGTAAAAAAATACTGGAAATGTGAAAGTGCAGAATTATTTGAATGAAAGCTTGTTGTCTGTTTTGAGCTTCATTATTTACGGTCAAGGTTCTTTCGAAAAGAGTTTGATGTGAACTGACAGAAATTTATTTAATTGCATATGCTTTGTGACACGGATTGTGTGTCTTTTTTGCACACACGCAATTGAAAAAGGAAGGGTTCACGAAAATAAACAGGTCTGTTGGAAGCGCGCTTGAATTTCAACAAAATGAGCCCAAAATTAGCAAAAAGTTGTGACGCAGATGAATAATAAAGTAGCTGCTATTTCCAAAACGATGGAATTACCTGGTGATAAATAACCTCGTCTTGGAGAGTAAAGTGTTGACTTTGCAGAAACAATGGTCAACCTCAAGAGTTGGGCGATTGTGATCTTTGTGTTGAATTCGCACATTTCTTGTCAAATTTTATAACACTTGAAAGAAAAGGAAAACTAACAAAAACAAATATCTGGTATCTTCCCAGAAAACTTCCTTCTGCTCTTCCTAGTTTGACCAAAAATTCTTCTGAAAAGGAAAATGCCCCACATATGCCCCCCCCCCCCCCCCCCCTCGGGCTTAATAAAGGGGCTAGGTCACACTATTTTAGGTAATTTTGTTTCATTTTGTTAATTATGAGCTCTAAACGTCAAATTGGCGGAGCAAGAGTCTTACATTTGCAAAATCACAGCCACATAACAACTGAGAATGACTTTCCAGCTTTGTAAATGACAATTTGATATAGATTGATATAAATTTGAAAAAAGGTGGGCAGAGGTTTTTCAAATTTACCCAAATTAAATCCACTTCAATCCTCTCCAGTTTTGTCCATCCATGTCCCTTCTTGGCTTCCCTGTGTTTGTTAGAGTTCTTCTATAGTTTTGAACAGTTATTTTGATATTTAGTTAATTCTATAATCATTCGATCAGTGCTGAAATTGCCTAAACTTGCGTGACCTAGCCCCTTTAACATTTGATAGATGCATAATTCGGAGACAATTTTTCTTACCCTCGTTCTACCAAGCCCTGTGATGTTTATTACAGATTGCCATGTCTTCCCTGATACTCTCGCCATCGCTTGAAAAAGGACCAGCTTCCAGTCAGGCACTCGCAAGCTCTCTACGTATTTCGAAAGAGTATCGTCGCCAACTAGCTCCTCCACGGTCCTCTTCACTCCTCGTTTCACAACCATTTCCTCCACAATTTCATTGACGATGGCCTTAGCTTCTGGGTCGCCAAATGCACACATGATTGAAAGTACCGTCGCCAAACTTTTCCTACGTTTCTCGCATACGTCATGCACGTCCTTTATGACGGGAGTACTTCGCTGTTTCATCAGCAATACCTTTTCGGGTGTGTCTACCACGTCCATTGCGCTGATCTCCTTCAGGTTCGGGGAAGAAAAGCTGTTTCCTTCACGTTTTAAGTTCCCATTACTTTGGGGCGTCATCATCACAGATGAAGTTGGCCACGACTTTTTATTCGGAGGTGTAATGGCCATTTCCAGTCTACGCCGAGAAGCACGCGGTCGTTCGTCGGGAACTTCGCTCGAGCTTTCTTCACAAATGAAACTCAAGTCTAACTTATTCAGGAAATCTCTCAGTTGGGAGGTAAACTCAGGAATTTCTGATGAAGGTTTGTGGCGAAGCAGAACGGATATAAGTCCGAACGACGAACAGACAATTTCTGTGCCATTTGATGAACGATTCGCCGTGAAATGACGCCCATCTTCCAACCGGATATTGCCACTGCCGATTCGCTGGAAATCCTCCGGAAAACTGGATACTAATGGCGACCGTTTAAAATATTGTGTCGGTGTCGTTCCACAAACTTTCGAATTGAGAACATACCAATATGAATGTGGCTTTAATTCAGCGCCTTCCTCGGCGCCATCGTTTTGATTTATGTAACCGTATATTTTGAGGCAAACTGAAATATGGACGAACAGACAGGCGTAACACAACATTAAACATTACCCAGATGGCAAAAAGAAAGTGTTGATAGCTTCAGTCAATAGCTTTATGACATATTTAATGAGATTATAACACCCGCCAGAGCCAAGCCCAGCGTGAATTCGTACTTACAGTGCAAACCATTTGTGTCTTCTCATGAAAGAGGTATGTTTTTTAGGTCACCCATCCACCATAGTTACAAAATAGATATTTTTCTGACGTTAAAAACTATAGCTATCTATTAATCATTTGGAAGAAAGAACACGACATCCTGTCATCTTCATGAAAACTGTTCGCGGGAGTCAATTTCAACCCACGTATGCAAATTTGTTAAGCTCGAATATTACACAACGCGATGTATCAATAAAGGGCGAAAATGTCACAAAAACATTTTTCAGCGAAAGATTTTATTGAAACAAACAACATATTTGCTATAAGAGGGAAAAACCCTTTAGTCCTATTTCATTGTCTGAGTGAAAACAAGAAACCCAATTCGGGTCAAATCAACTACACGCAACAAAGTAAATTCAGGATCAAACTCTTTTATGAAGAATCTTTTCCTTAAATAATGACGCAAAACATGGACTTCAAGCTTTCTTTCAAAATAATTCATGACTAACGAGAACGAGGTTTCTTTCAAATAAATCTTTACTGTCACACTTCCAACTATGTTTTATCTTAAGACTGTGCAGAGTTAAGTACAAAATAAATGTAAATAGCCAGACAATTGCGATGCGAAAGAATAAAGGGGGGAGTTTCTAAAGAAACTGTGGTTCTGCGTCAGTGGGGAAGAAGTATACAAAAATTTAGTTTTAACAACGGAGTTGATAATGTAAATTGGCCACCGTACAGAGATTCTAACCCTTCGTCAGAGCGAATCGAGGAATTGTGGGTTACGTGTAGTTTTTTTAGTAGAGTAGGAGTTACGCTATTGGTGGTAACATTGCAACGCGAAAAATAGGAATATATTAGTTAAATGAAAAGCGTCCGTTAATACCAAGAGGATTAAGGGTGCCGATTTGGAAGATAAATTTTTGTTAGAGATTCTTGCGGCTCTCCGTCGTACCAAGATGTAGGGAAAGGCCGCAGATAGCCATGTGTTTTTTGGAGTGGTTAGGGAGATTAAAATGACGAGCGACTGGCTTAGATGCTGCCATGCGACTTCAGTAAACAAGTACAGATGCATTCAAAGCGTTCGATTCCCTCAATGTTTGTTAAGCCCACACAGAACTTGCCATTTAAGTTCAGTGTTGTACATAACACAACATTTAGTAAAATATTAATTTAGAAACAAAGCTCTCTCAGTTGATATGGAGATCAAATTGTTGTCGAACTCCATTACTCGTCGCTTTTAAGATTCCATATATCTATTTTTCACCGCCTGCCTTATTTATACAATTGACTTTCCATTCTTGAGCTCCATAAGGGTATATTTTGTTTAAAGATCCACTAAATGCCATTCGAGTTACAATGACTTTCGACGCCATTGCAGATTAATTAAATATTGTACTGTGTCCACCGGATAAAATCTA
Source organism: Montipora sp. Colony 1 RG-2022 (assembly GCA_023091755.1). NCBI lineage: Eukaryota > Metazoa > Cnidaria > Anthozoa > Scleractinia > Acroporidae > Montipora > Montipora sp. Colony 1 RG-2022. Next base: position 21,550 of record JALIRR010005175.1, on the reverse strand, counting down.
CGCATTTCTACTATCCCCTGAGACCTACCAAAAATACTCGGAGATGACTCTACCCACGAAGACACAGCTTAGCAGGGTAGTGTCAGACAAAAAAAAAACAACGGCAACAAAAAAAAAAAAACCCGAAGAAATGCCACCCATTTTCCGACTGGTTTGCCATACTGGTATCCCAGTAATGAAGGATCGATATAAAACTAAAACTGTGCTGGGAATTAAACCTTTCTTAGTTGAAAGTTAAAGGGAAAATGAAAACAACAACTGAAATGTAGAAACGTACTTTTCCTTTAAATTTGGTAAGCTTCCTCTCTCCTTCAACACCATGAACTCATCTCAAATACCTCCTGATGCATCTTCAGTCGAATGAAGCCTATGGTGTTTTCCTTTAGTTGCACTGTGCCAAAGGAGAGCCGTTTCAGAAACCATAAACTGTTGTGCACTCTGATTTCACATTTAGTTTATTCCTTTCCTTTTTTTGGGAGATAGTTAAACGGTCAAATAAAAAGAAACCCAGTTTTTACCAATTAGCTAATAGCATTTAGCAGCCAAAGTTACGACTAATGGCACTGTTAATAACACTTTACAATTTGCAATTGATTTGTGCAACATAAAAGTTTTCTCCCAAATTGTACTTTATGAGTTGACGAGCACACAACGCTTACCCATAGCAGCCACCTATTTTTTGCTAGAAAATACCCATGTACATAATGTATAAATCTTTCATTTTAATGCCCTCTAGAAACACCTTTATCTCAAGTTCCTCTTTTTTTTATTTCCTGCAAGGAATTGTTCGCGGCTTTTGTCTAAGGCCTGATTAAACACTGCTTTTCAACTTACGATCAGCTGAAATACTTGGTTGATGAATAACCTTAATTGAAGAAATGTCGGCAAAGGTTATCACCACTGAGTTGACCAAGACTGCCGATAGTGTTATCACATGGTTTACCTCGTCCACCCCATAAACGTGAAACGCAATTGCTGTTTTGTTCTTGACTACGAAAGTGTCACCGACAGAATTTCTCCTAGCTTACATTGAATATGAGACAAATGAAATCCAAACTGCTCTTTTAACAACAACAAAAAAAAGAAAGAAAGGAAAAGAACACAATGTTTCCGAAATGAAAACATTAACGCACTTCAAACTAGACCAACAAATTCGTTGAATTTGAGAATGAGAAATGATTAGCTTGTGTCTAAAAAGTTTATGAAAACTGTGAGACTTGGAAATATGGAAATATTTATTTAAGCCCATTTAAATTGCAAAAATCGTGTAACTAATTACTAGTTATGTTTATCAATCACGGGCAAAACTCCTAAGTTATTTTTTTCAAGTCCAATAGTGTCAATCATTGCGGTAAAACAATACGCAAACTTTCACTCAAGTTGTGTAACGCTTGGGTTGCACGTCACGCAGGTGAAAACATAAATCGCTAACCGTGTAATAAATTGAGTCGAGAAATGGAAATTTATAGAAGAGGAATAAATAAACAACGGGTCCAAGTCTCAAAAAGAGAGAGAGTGAAGACGCCTTGTTGGTGTACTGCTGAAGTACACCAACATGGCGACCGGAAACCTGCAGAAACATCTGGAATTTACTTTGGCTGTCTTTAACACTTTCTGCTGTATGATGAACCAGCAAACACTCGTATGACACTTCTCCTAGTATATTGGCTGTTTAGACCACAAAAACACGAGGGCAATCGATGTTCTTGTGCAACTGGCATGTTTTCGAAAGCCATCAATATGTCACGCACTGTGAAAAACTCTGAAATTGAAACTGCTCTATTTTAGAAACGAAGCACGGTACCGAGCAGAAAACAGGCAAAGAGGTTTATTTTTTTAAAACCTCTCGTAGCTGATCAAGATAAAAATTCAAAAGGCTCTTTACATTTTTTTTTTTTAATGACGTCAAGTGCAACCCAAGGATACGTTCGATTGCAGCTGACAGTGACCGCTAAAAACGACAGCGTTTCTCACAGTGAACTCTGATGTGTGCACGCGTCCAGTGTAGCTAGACATTTGCGCTATTGCCCATTGACACTGTTTACTTTCATCCACGAAGGGCTGTTTCACCGGATTTGAAATTGAAACTCGAATCACTAGCACTTGAAGTACGTTACATCCGTCCGATAAAAGCTTTTGAAAGTCCAATCGAATAAAATTGTGACAAAACGGTGTTTCTTAGGAATCATATCAATAATACGCTGATGAGTTACTTTTTGCTTTGCTTCTGAAAATACCACGAAAATTGCGCATGAGTAGAGAGACATTTAAAACTAAATAAAAGCGTATTGTAAAGTTCCCAGCCAAAACGCAAACGTGAACCGAAGATCCTCAGGGAGAACTAACAACAGAAAATGCCACCTACCCTGCTGCCTCCTTCCTAGATCAAATTATGATAATTTAAAATGCAGGAAAACCTGAACGAAAGGATAATACAATTTTGAAGTTTATGGGACATGATATTTTCTTTGAATCTTTTCCGGCTCAATAGAGGTTTGTCTCATGCGCACTGATTGCCTACTTTCTACAAATTTCTTCTGACAAACTGATGTCCAAAGCTTGTATGCATGACACCAGTTTCCATGAGACTACAGGCGTTTTTGGATCGAACCTGGCTGGAATTTATAATTAATCGTTGCGCAACACTAACTTTTTTCTCACTTTGTACGCTAGCGTGTGTATTTGTCTTGAGGCAGGCAGCCAAAGAAAAGGGACAATCAGCCAGAAAGGCGACGGCTTCTAGTGTTTTAAGCAGTAAATTGAAGGCATAAGCCCATTATAGCTTGGTCGATCGCGGAACTAGTTGACTCAGTTGAATTGTGGCTAAGTTTGTCATCCTTATATCCGCCAAATCTCTTCTAAAGGAAGCAGTTGTTATCAGCCACGCGACAAGTTGCCCAATTAAAGAAATTGTTTGCCAAATAATAATTATTGTAAGAAATTGAAAACGAGAATTGAGCCGACTTCTTGATGTATCTGTCAAACTAGCTGCAACCAAAAGCAAGTACTGTCTCTAGTCTTGACGTCATGGAACAGTTTGCCAATGTATCTGCATGCTGCCGCATGACAAACGTGCTCGTTTTTAACGCAATTGTTCTCTGTTTTCCTTGATTCCTTTTTTTTTTGCCGAGAAATCGAATGTTCCACTGAAATACTTTTTTTCCCAATGACTGTTCTTGAAATTTCTACTTTTAATTACATATCTTGATTCAAAACTAGATTCAATACTGCTGACATGAGGCTTGCGTAGCTAATAAATAATTTATCACTGCAATAAAGGCCTTTCATTTGGAAAAGAAGCCTTCGGGCTCTGTTGATACGAGACGACAAAAAATCGTATCACTCCTCGTCAGCGATTCAAGCATGAGAAGCTGTTACTTTTCGGTTCGAAGCTTGCCCATTCTCTTTTGCCTTTGGTTGGCTTGTGTTGAAAACAAGACGTGCGCTGTTCAAGGTTAGAGAAATTCACCTTGTCTCACTATATTTTAAGGAAGGCAAGCTTTGAAAATGCTGCTAAACAGCTCAAAGTGTTGAAGGTGTTCAAAGCAAATATTATGAAGGATTGATATAAAACTGAAACTGTTGGGAGAAAACAGAATTAAACCATTCTTAGTTGAAATTACAAAGAAAAAGCAATAACTGAAATGGAGAAACGTATTTTTTTTCTTCAAATTTAGTAAGCTTTTTCGCTCCTGCAACACCATGCATTCATATCAAATACCTCCTGATGCATCTTCAGTCAAATGAAGTCTATGGCGTTTTTCTTTAGTTACACTGTGCCAGAGGCGAGCCGTTTCCGAAATAATAATTTTTTTGCACTCTGATTTCACATTAAGTTTTATTCCTTTCCCTTTTTTGGGAGATGGTTAAACGGTCAAATAAAAAGAAACCCAGTTTTTACCAATTAGCTAATAGCATTTAGCAGCCAAAGTTACGACTAATGGCACTGTCAATGACGAGTTTCCAATTTGCAATTCATTTGTGCAACATAAACGTTTTGTCCTAAATTGTACTCTATGAGTTGACGAGCAGACAACGCTGACCCATAGTAGCCACCTTATTTTTTGCTAGAAAGTACCCAAGTACTCTCATTTTAATGCCCTCTAGAAACACCCTTACCTCAAGTTCCTCCGTTTTTTTTTCCTGGAAGGAATTGCTCGCGGCTCCTGTTTTTTAAAACTAAGGCTTGATTAAATACTGCTTTTCAATTTACGATCCGCTTAAATACTTGGTTGATGATTAACATTAATTGAAAAAATGTCTGCAAAGGTAATCATTACTGAATTGAACAAGACTACGGTACGGATAGTGTTATCACATGCTTTCCCTCGTCCACCCCATAAAAGTGAAATGCAATTACTGTTTTGTTCTTGACTACGAAAGTGTCACTGACAAAATCTTTGCTAGCTTACATTGAATATGAGACTAATGAAATCCAAACTGCTCTTTTAACAAAAAAAAAAAAAAAAAAAGAAAAAAGAAAGAAGGAAAAAATAAACACATTGTTTCCAAAATGAAAACATGAACGCACTACTGTCTTCAAACTAGGACAATAAACTCCTTGAATTTGAGAATGAAAAATGACTAGATTCTCTCTGAAACTGTGAAACTTCACCATGTTTCAAATCTTACCAATAGTCATACACTGAAAGCAACATATGGTACAAGAATGAAAGCACCTGCATACGTTCGTGCTCTAAAATACAAAGTTTTCGTCTTAAGTTTAAAATGAGGGCATTTATTCCATTTTTTTTTTCTGTTTCTCCAATGTTCCTTGTTTTTTTTTCCGTAGAACACTATTCTGAAGTTTTGTTTTCACAACATACATGTTAACATCCTAATAATATACATGAAAGAAAACAAAAACAAAAAAACAACTAAACTCGATTCTGATTGGCTGAGAGCAATGCAGTTCAAGTGTAACACAGTGCAAAAAGTGTAATATACCAGTGCAAAAAGTGTATTACCACTGCAAAATCACATCGAAATTCGGGAGTATGATTGGCGAATACACAATAGGGGTGGTCAAAACCAATCAAAACTTTTGTTTCCAAGTCAAGCGCGAGTCCTGGATGACGCAATTTATGGCGCAATTTTTCTTTGATTGCGTGAAACGTGTGCGTTTCTTCTGCTTAACCATCTTGAATTTTTTTCATGTACACTTTTAATAAAGGCCTGGCCAAACGCTAGCAACAACTCGGAACATTGTTGCATGATGTTGTGACATATGTTGAACGGGCTGGCCAAACACACGCAACATTTTCAACATTTTCAACGCAACATGTCGATGTTTATGTGCCCCAGGCCCCTGGAGCGCAGCAAGTGGACCTAGCGCGCATACCCTACTGCCACACTGTTTCGTGAACGTCGCCAAACGAGTACAACATCATGCAACATCCAAAATGTTGCGCGAAAAGTTTGACCGTTTTCAAATTTGATCCAACATCATCCAACATCATCCAACATGTTGTAACATAACGCAACATATCTTTACAGAGTGGCCAAACATATGCAACATGTTGTGCCTCAACAATGTTGCAAGATGTTGCGTTGAAATGCTGCGAGCGTTTGGCGAAGCCTTAAGTAATCACATGATTTTTCTTCTGCACTTTGGAATAAATAAGCACTTGTAAATTTTTTCAAAGAATACAAATTGCTCGCGCAATTTTTGTCGGCTTTGAAAAAATTTACTCGTGCTTATTTATTCCAAATTGATAATGGTAGTAGGACTGAGTGGAGTCCAATTTGGTCTGTAATCATACAAGTGATTGCCAAAATCGGACGACGGCATAGCGGGAGTCCGATATATTTAATCACGAATGTGATTACAGACCGAATTGGATGACACGAAGTCCTGTTACCAATTAATCATAACCAATACAATTTGTAAGAAACCAAAATTAATGTACCCATTTTTCACTGTCTAATGTTACAAATTCGTCCACTTTGGAAAATCCCCAGTTTGGTAGGGGAAATGGTTGTTGCTATGGTTATTGTGATAAATTATGTTATTGGTAAATTAAGCTAAGTGCACTTAATATGTTGACTGATGTAACTGTCCAATTTCAGGTATCCGATTACGGCCAACTGTCCGATTTCATTCTCTGATTTCAACACTACACAATAATTAGTGCAAAATAAAGCAGTTAATGCAGCAATCAAATTTGAGAAAATTGTAATGGTTATGATTACACTCGAAATCGTGTGATTACCTATGCACACTTAGGGTCGCTGAATGTAAATTACGGTCCGATATTATTATAATTCATAGCCCGAAACTTGAAAAAGCAGAAAAGCCGTATTCTAGAGTACGAAGCGAGGAAAAGAGGTGGTTAACATATCTCCTATATTATTACACAACGTTAACTACGCCTTTATTTGAAGCAACGAAAGCAAACTTTGAAATCTGAGAGGATCGTCCTGTTAACGTTGAATACAGTCCGTTAAATCGACCAATCGCAGCAAGAGTACTATCTTGGATATGATTAAACAAATAATTCTTCCGTTGCATTATTAGCACAGAACACCAAAAGTCACAATTGTGGGAGCAAATTATGAGGTTTGTCAATCTGAATGATAAGTTTGTCTAACCATGCACGTGACAACATTGTGAAGAAAACTCAAAACAAGACTTCTTGAATTCATGATCGTCACTCAATCCAAATTTTGTGCGAAATTTTATGTGAAATTCATGACGAAAGGGCCGTAATGACAAATATCAGGAATATCGCATTTGCACTTCCAGAACGACTTTTCTCTTTAATAAACAACAGGAATGTACGTACAGTAATTTGTATAAAATGCTTGAAACTTAGCTCAGTAGGTAAAACACTTAAAATCGGCATCAATTGCACGTCCCGGCACTAGAAGAAAAATGCACGGAATTTCGTGCTGCGCGTGCAGCACGATTATTTTTCATTTTTTAACCAATGATATTCTTGCTTTGTGGCGTTGTCGTTACCGTAGACATCTTCTTTGCTTAAACTCCCTAATTATAGAGAATTCTACTGTTTGGGATTTAAAATAGTGGTCGTTGGCCTTATTAACGAGTGAGCGCTTTAACGAAGGTGTTCTAGAATGTATGGCCGTTTTGACGAGCCAAAAAAAGGGGGCCCCAATAACGAGGCGACCGTATTACCGAGGCCGGTGGCCGAAAGGCGGGGTCTCACTGTATTTATAACAAAGAGGGGTGAACGGTTTTTCCTGTAAGCCATGCAGCTGGATTCAGTGTTAATGACGAAAAGATAAAAAAAAATTGAAAAAGAAAACTGTGCAGGGAAAACGTTTTGGACTAAAAACTTGTTTTATACTGATTCAACTTCCAATTATGTCATTTTAACCATTCGTTTATAGATTTTACTCATAGTGCCTGCAACAAACGTTCTGTGACGTTTTTTCGACCACGGGATGGTGAGTACTTAAAAGGTCACGTTTTTATGAATATCGTCCTCGACAAATACGCTAAACCCTGTGAGCAAGAATGCCTTATGGATCCAAAATGTGTTTCCATAAACATTGGCCCAACAATGGAGGACAAAACGATTTGTGAGCTAAGTGATTCAGATCATTACCAGCACCCCGACGATCTCGAGTCAAGACCCAAGTGGACATACAGATTTACAGAGGTAAAATAATTTTGTTAAACAAGTTTAACGATGTTGGATAAATATTTAATGAAACAAGTGGTATAAGGTAACCGTGGTCGATGCCATCTCCTTTTTTGTCACTCTTATTGCAAAGGTATTCCCCAGTTTTACATGCACATGCGTGCTTATTCCGAAGTTTTCCTGCTTGGAGCACAAGTAATTTACATAACAACTAAGCTAGCTAACATATCTACTTGCGTTTAGCAATCCTTCAAAATAAAATTTTTAAGTGATTTTGAAACTCTGAGAAGTGGCTCAGTTGGCTGAGCATCTGGCTGTCAGGCGGGAGGTCGCGGGTTCGAACCCCGGCCGGATCAACACTCAGGATCTTAAAATAACTGAGGAGAAACTGCTACCTTTGTAATTTCATCTGCAAATGGTTAGACTTTCAAGTCTTCTCGGATAAGGACTATAAACCGTAGGCCCCGTCTCACAAATACCTTCTATGTTCATAAGTTTCCTGTGGGACGTTAAAGAACCCACACACCATTCGATAACAGTAGGGGATGTAGTCCCCGGTGTTGTGGCTGTCCTGTTGTCTCCAGCAGAAGTATCCGGCTTGGCGTGATGTCTCTAAAAAGGCTTACGGTGTATGAGGCCACCTAAGCAGAAACAGCCATAAGCGAAAAAGGGACTTTGCCGAGTGCTGGAACGTGTAGATATAGATGTAGATGTAGATACATTTTTCCTGTTTACTTGCCAAAACTGCAAAGCTAATGGTCGAAACAGTCGTTACTTTGATTTTGTTCATACGAGATGATTTTTTGTCAGAAAGCGTCTTTCTTAGCCTCTGAAAAGGTCTCTGATAAGGCTCCGAGACTGGGAGAAACTCGTGGTCGAGCGGGAACTGCCGTGTTCAATTGCAAGTTAAGGAAACTGGGATTTAAGGAGGCTCGAAATAGTTCCTCCTTTATTCAAACAAATAAACATATTCTGTTTGTAGATACAGTTTGGATAATCATATCAGGACAAAATTTGGCCAAGGTATTAAGTACCTATCATAGATTTCTCACATTACATTTTCCTCTAAAATAACGTTACCATGGCAACGATATAAGGCATTTCTTTAAACCTTAAAATCAAGATATATTGTTTTTTGTGAAAAAAAAAAGGGACGGTGAAATCTTCCCATTCAGCGTTAACAGATAATGTTAGAAATAATCTCTAAGATATTTAAAATTCAACAAATTCTGTAGGTCAGTTTTTCAGAAAAATAAGTTTTTTGAAATGTGTCGCTAATTTCTTTTTTCACCTACACATTTTTTTTAAATTTGAAAGACAAACGTTTTAAATTAAGAACTGCTAACATGCATAAAAGTAAAAAAAAATCACCGTCCGGAAGTAGAGATGTAAGCGAGTGACGTTGCAAAATCAGGAAAAATGAAGGGGTTACAAGATCGGCAT
>JALIRR010005175.1:2500-5000 GCA_023091755.1 Montipora sp. Colony 1 RG-2022 | reverse complement strand
TCAAACTTCAAAAGAGCACCACTAAAAGTAGCTTACCTTGTGTGTTTGCAGATGGCTGGACGCCAGCTAGAGAAGTAATCTTCTCCACTTTCTGCAAAGCAGGGTTTTTCACCCCCTCAAAACCCGAGGGAAGGGCGCCTAAGAATTCCTTTTGAAGTGAATCGAAATCCACGTTGGCCATCTTCGCTTCGACAGTCCCGTCAGATGTAAACAGTGTGCGAAAACCGTGCCAATTTTCTACTATGTATTGTGCAATATGATTGGTTTATTTCTGACCAGTTACGATACTCGTTAAATATACATAAATTTGATTGCTCCAGCTGATTTACGTTTTCCGATCAAATAAAAGCACTAAATAAGAGCACTAAATCCACTTCTTGCTTTATTTTCTTTTTTGAAATCGCGAAAATAACGAAATTAGTGAAAAAAAACTGGAAAAAAGCCACGCTAGGTGGTTCCCGGGAGATTTGGTGGCTTGGCCGAGAGACCGGGAGATTTGATGAAAAACTTGGGAGACTCCCGGGAAAACCGGGAGAGTTGGCAGGTATGGTGATCTAAGTTTACGAAGTAATGAAAACCAAATCCGGTTCCCAGTCCAGCAACAAGTATACAAGGAACCTACACAAGTTTAAACATCACTTCTCATTCAGAATAAATAAAAAATACGGAAGAAGTCGTAAATACCAAATGTGAAATCTTTCCGCTTGTCCTTAATCACTGTCAAAATGAATCATGTAATGGCGCTTTGCGAAAACAAATTCGGACTCTGTTGACTTACACTGTTTATAGAAATGTTGGATGTTGCTTCTTTAAATGCATTTAAAAAAGTTAATAGACTGTTATTTTTATTTATTTACTTATTTTTAAATAGTTTTTATTGATTTTTTTGAGCAGACAAATTTCAAATTTACAAATTAAACTCGTGTCATATGAATAAATTAAATAAAAACAATAGCTTTTCAACTCAAGGCTATCAAGTTAATGATTATATTAATGCATTAATTAACTTCTCTCACTTTTCAAGATACGTAAGGAGCTTGTTTTCCTCCCTGGCAATATGAAGCTCGATATCATATACACGCCTTGTTCCCGCTATAAAACCTTTAAGTGTAGGTACGCTATTTAGAGATTTACAATGGATACAATGTTTACCTAATAGCAAAATGTCATTGATTAAAATAAAGTCACTTGCAATATCAAATTTTCCAAAGATCAAATCTGACTCATTAATTTTTCCAACAAGAACATTATTATCTTTTAGCTAGGACAAGACGTGTTTTCAAATATCCTACAGGAGGAAAGTAGATGCTCAACGGATTCCGTACCCTCTTGACAGAACATGCAGCTTGGTGATTCAACCCAGGCCAAAACGACTGAGTTTCTCATTCGTAAAGACAATGCAATAGTTAGAATTCTGTATTGCAGTTCCCTGATTTTAGATTCTAAGGTGGTTTGGAAGGCTAGCGAATAGATATTCTACCTATTGTTAAGGTGTTTGGATACTTGTCCGTTAATTTCTGTTTAGCAGTGGGTGGAATCTGTTTTTACGGCAGAAAGAGTTGGTAGATCTGTTTAGGAGAGGCGTCATAAAATTGATACTAAATTGTCACCTTCCATCCTTGTGGTTGGGGTATTTGGAAGGGAGTCAATGACTGTCACATCAGCAGAAGCTTTCAGAACAGAACGCCATTCTGCAGGAATTGCATTGATAATACTCATGAGGAAAAATCTTTGTTCGGGATTGACAGGTGGGGTATGCCACACGAAAAGGAATTGTTTGGCGAGATTAAAACTCCTATCTTTACAAAACTTTTAAAAGTTCATTATGTCCCTACTGTACATTGATTTTTTGTCGTAACAGAGAAATTGGTTATTCCAGATAAGCTCATTGATAATTTCGTTGTAACAACTAGGCGTTTTCCCGTTTAAGGACGTTCGCGCCAATTGTTTCTGCGCATCCTTACTGCGCACGCAAATTCACGCGCCACGTCATACACGAGCGCGCGCGCTAAGTAATAAAATGAGAGATGATAGGGCAAAAGGCCATTGCTATAGCTTTGCCTGGATTTAACGGTCTTAGACGTTCGGTGACCCCTATTTTTCTTTCCAGAAACGGATTTTATTTACAATTATCTCCACGTTGTCCAAAAATGAACAAAAAATCAATGTGGGAAGTTCAAAAAATTTCAAGATTTCTGCTCGCGGGACATCAAATCCTGCCATCTTGCGGCTGCAAGGCCCGTGAAACTGTGGTCGCTAAATGCAAACTTGATCTTTAAGGAACCTCACCAGTTGACTAAATTCACTTAGTAAGTCCACTTAAACAATATTCGGCAGAGAAGATTTCACTTCAAAGATTTAATTGCAATATATTTGGGTTTACAGACACTGGCCTTATTCGCTAACGAAGCCCGATTTTGTCCCATTTTGGGTGTTTTTCCGGGCATGATCTATCCAAAACGAAGTCTGTGACTCCCCATTTTTTTTACATTTCTGACAT
>JALIRR010005174.1:5000-31025 GCA_023091755.1 Montipora sp. Colony 1 RG-2022 | reverse complement strand
CTGTAACATGGGACGTCCACGTCCGCGAAGGGCCTGGGGGACTAAATCCGCTCGCAGATTTGTACCAGGGGGTCCAAATTCGCTAGGATACCGGTTTTGGAAATTCATTTTTGATTTTTAAAGGACAGGAAATTACGTCTGTACAAATAACAAAGCTTCCGAACATCTCATGTTGCCTCAAATTTCGCGGCAATTTGAGCTGAAGAAGTATGGATAGAAAAGTGAAGGGTTTGTACCCAATCTATAAATTTAGTTTACGGCCATTGTGGCTAGAATCTGTTCGCCATTCTTCACGAAAATAATGTCAATGCAAGTGCCTTCTTAAAGAAGTTTTTGCTACCGAAATGCATTGAACTAACTTCGGCCAATTTAACATAAATTCACTGGAATTTAGCCGTGTTGCCCTCAACTCCCAAACAACGCAATATCGCGAGAGGTCTAATAAATGATTATCGCATAGAGCTAATGATCTGACGTTACTTGGCTAATGCCAATGGAAGTTAGATGGGGTCAAGTACACTGAAAAAAATTTCCAAAATCAAAACAATTGGCGATAAAGCTCTGAACGTTTGTTAACCTATGCAAAGCAGCCTGTGACGCACTTCTTTACTGCGTTCCTGCAAACAAACCGAAAAAAAATGGAAGATGATAAGTTCTTGCCTGCTTCTACAATTAATTAAAAGGGACACTAATTGGTTTGAAATCAGCTTATTCAATTTGTATGTAGCCCAACGAGCGTAACTTCTCAAAACACCCTAAACGGGTCCGAGATGAAAGATCCGAGTTGATCCGCCGGATCCGACTTTTGTACCGGCGGTGCATGCCTCATCCTAAACTCTTCAGGTGACAATATATTTCGCATTCTTGAAAATGGATTCAGAAGAAAGTGATTAAGGCGAACACTACCCGGACAAGTAACGGCAAAATACGTAGAGAGGGTCGATTTGCCATCCTGAAAGAATAAGATGGCTGACTGTTTAAGCGTTAGCCCTTCATCACTCTAAAGGGTTACACTCAAAACATCAGCCTTTCAATCTTTTCACAGTGGTAATTCGACTTGTACCAACTCACCGTTGATTAAACCACATTTTCGCCTTTTACTCTCTCATCCACACAGCACCAACCAACACAATCATTTTTCTATAGCCTAGCTCCAAGGCTGGCAATTTTTTAAGCCATTATTCCCAATCTGGAGGACAAAACAATAAGATTGTTTTGCATTTGAAAGGTTTGTTTATCTCAGGGGAGATAACAACCATTGCTTTGTCCTCCAGATTGGAATTACTGAAATGGGTCTATTGCCAAAAACCAGAAAAACCCTTGGTTGACGTTTAAAAAATATTTTTAGGAATTTTTTAAAATGACAGACAAAATAAGTGCGGACCGGGTTCGATTCCCAGACTTTGTGCCACACGTGGGATGAGTTTGTTGGTTTTCTTCTCTGTTCTGAGCGATATTTATCCAGGTACTCTGGATTTCCCCTGTCCTAAAAACACAACCTATCATTTGGCCCATTTCTTAACAGGTCCCAAGTCGGTGCCTCGGCCCCAAATACAGTTGACATTTAAATAAAGTTCAGTTCATTATTCATGAAAGATGTTATGCATCAACTGGGAACTTGGAAAAATCCCGAGCCCCCAGATCGGATTTGAACCAACGACCATCCGTGACCTAGTACGCATGCTCTAATCACTGAGCTACTGGAGACTCTGTGGTGAGCAAGATTTATTAAGATTTAAGATTTATTATTATTTATGCACTATTTCAGAAAATAAATAACGGACATAACACTTAAAAAAAAAGAAGGAAACAGACTAATTATACTTGAGTGAGAAAAAGTGGAAAAGTGCGTAGCGGCCAAAGTAGCAAATGCTTTCGAGATGGCCACTACCACAGGAATTAAATGAAAGGAAAAAAATATATATACATATATGTATAGAAGTGCGCTGGCAAAATAGATAGTACAGAAAAAAATTAAATTAATAGTAATAAATTAAGAAATTGACAAATTTACATATATATACAATATTATTTACAAGGGTGAAATGTGGGTCATAAATGGTTAAAATTAGACTATGTGATTGCGTGATGCAGGCGTAGTCTGTACCCACATTTACCGTCTCCGCCATGATCAGCAAAGTGAGCACCTCATCCGACTCGCTACTGGGCTCAGAATGTGTGAATGATACGTTATGTTTCATCCTTTTGTCATTGGGCGAGAAGTTTTCTTCAGTAGAGGATGTTGAGGAGCTTTTCAAGTTTTTTCTTTTCATATTTCTGTCCATGTGCCATATCCAAGAACGGAGCTGACAAAAACACGTCTACTCCAACATCTTGCCCGACCCAATCTCCCCTGATCAAGTACAGATGCTCTACGGAACCACTGAGCTACTGGAGACTCTGTGTGAGCAAGGGTGAATGCCAAAACTAGACCAAGTGTTAGAAAAGCTACAAAAATTAGAAGATCAAATTCAATCAGTGGACAAGAAAGTAAGGGATAAGGTCGAACGTTCGAGGTATTTAAGAAGGAAACAGAAACGAAGATTAAAGAACTTGAGGATGGATTGAACTTCGCCAATAAAGAAAGAGAGTCGTTCAAGAAGAAATTTCAAGAAATACAGAATCAAGTTCACCTTCTAAAAGACGAGAAACTGTATATGGAAGTTTATCAGCGGCGTGAGAATCTTCCTTTCTTGGAAATTAAAGAAGAAAAGGATGTAAGAGAAGACACGAGGGAGGTTTTGATTGATTTTTTTAAAAACGGGGCTCAGTATGGAAGATGTTGATAATTTAGAATTTCACAGGGTGCACCGAATTACGGTCGTTTCGCCTACCGTCTGTTCGCCTACGTCTAGAGTCGATTCGCCTACGTCCAATATGTTTAAACATATGGGGTAGAAACTTAGCACTTCACATTACACTCTAATCAGTTAAGATTGTTTAAAACAGTTGATTCACCAACTTAACGTGCGGTGTCGGAGTCAGTCGATTTGACTCGTACTTGGTGCGGTGAATTCAAACAACAAATGTTAGCCGTCGCTTTTGAATCAAGTTGCCTACGATGACATAAAATAATGAATTACGGTCGTTTACGTGAAAATTGCCGCTATTGAGTTGAGTTGACTTCGTAAGCACATAAACAAGTTATGCAAATACAGTAGTTAATTCTAATACACTTAATGAATGTGGGGACGTTTAGGTTTTTACTAGCTACGAGCAGATCCATTCAGAAGGGAGTAGCAGCTGTGTAGTTGTGAAGCGTTCTTGTTGTCGGTCTGGTACTGCCCCCGAGCGTCGAACAGTTTCTGCTGAAGTTGAGCGTACTTTCTTCTCTGGATCCGCTTTAACTTCTTATCTGATATAAGCTTGATGGTGATAGAAGTTAGGCGGGCTTCGCGATGAAGGAGTTCGATTAACAGGTAAAACTCTAATCTGCATTTGCCACCGGCTCGGCGGTTCAGAGCATTGTGCCACCCCTCTATATCATTGTTGGTCCGGATTGGTTACTTGAATACACTCCAGTCTCCTGGATGTATTCAGTCAGGTTGCGGAGGGGCTGGGTCTCTGCCTGGACGCTGAGGTGCACGAACATGGGTCTGATCTCGTGGTGAGGCAAGAATGAGCTAATTTCTTAAGTGCCATGTCCATTTGAATGATATGTTAATGGGAAGTCTCACCTTCTTTAATATAGGCCGCGCAAGTCACAAGTCTACAGAAATAACACCTTAGCTGTTATATAAAATTTTTTGCATCTAACTACATCTAACTAACCCTAACCCTAATATAGTCTTTACAAATGAAAAGATGTTTAGATTAAAAATGATCGATTCGCCTTTACGTGCATTTTGCAAACGATAAATTGAATCCATTGAACATCTATTTTTCTACTGCAATGTGACGAAGACTTTTTAGGAAGCTTTTTGTTCTTGGCTTAGTATTAAATTGTAACATTAACATACAATCAATCAATCAATCCATTTTTGATCCGGGTTTATCCCCGTAAACGGGGGTGGCCGGGATTTACCCCACTTCAGCAATCTTTTTAACTCCCATTCTCCATCTCGCTCGATTCATGGCGTCCTTTTTCTCCAAACCAACACTCTTGCTCTCCTTCTCCACTTGCGTCTTCCACGTCTTTTTTGGTCGTCCTCGCTGCCTCTTGCCCTTCACTTCGAACTTCAACGTTTTTCTCAGAACATGCCCATCATCCCTCCTCAACACATGCCCATACCATCTCACTCCATTTGAACCACTGTTTCCTTCAATCCCAACATTTCCATCAGGTCCTCTGTCCTCTTTTTCAGGTTTGCACCACACATTGCTCTCACCATTGCTCTCTCAGTCCTTCTCAAAATTGCTATATCAGTTTCCCTCAGACACCATGTCTCACTCCCGTATAACATCGCCACTCTTACACAACTCCGATAAACTATTCCTTTCACCTCCAGCGAGAACCTTTTTGAGTTCAGCAACTCTCCACATTCCCTGAACTTCACCCAACATTAACATACAATACTTCACAATAATAGATATTTTGTTTGGAATGTTCAGACGACTTTATTATACTAAATCATCTGATATTGACAGCTAAATTGTATATTTATAGATGTAAGTTAAATAGTGTGCATCCGCTTTTATGCGTTTATAAGGCCAAGATTAAAGCTGTATACCAAGTGGAGAAAAATATAGCAAGTAGGTGGAAAAAACTGACTAAACATACCAAGAAATGGGAAAAGCTTGTGGTGTGTAATGTGTCCCTCTTATGACTTTTTGTTATTATTCTTTGACAATAATAAATATGATGACGATGATGACGATGATGATGATGATAATAATAATAATAACTATTATTATTATTGTTATTATTTTTGTTATTGTTGTTGTTCAATTTGTTGTAAGAGTGTTAATGTAGTACTGTTATCTTGTAGTTGTTATTTACTGAGTTGTAATTAGTAGTCTATTTCGTTTTAATATTGTAATTAATAGTGTGATTTGTATTTTAGTAATTCATAATCGTTGTATGTATTGTTTAAGTGTAAAAAAATAATAAAAAGTTCTAAATTAAAAAAAAAAAATCTGTACTAGATCACAGAGGGTCGTGGGTTCAAATCCCATCTAGGCATTCGCAACAAAGACTCCATTGGCTCCTTCAGATCCTCTTTTAAAAAATATTTGTTAGCCAAGAACTCTTAGCTTAGTTCCTAGTTGCATTTTTAGATTTAGATTCTTCAAACTTTTTTCTATATTCTTAAATTTTTAGCTGTTTTCTATTTTGTAATTTTTTATTATCTCACAAGTGTAATTAGTAACTTAATTTTTAACTTAGGTTAGAGGGCCACTGGTTTGTCAGTTTTGAACTGTTATGTGTTACCCTCTATAAATAAAGTTGTTACTTACTTACTTACTTACTAGGCCTCGCAATTTTTTTAAATTCCCAGCGGATGCATAACATCTTTCATGTATTTCTCTCATTACTCGCTTGGGTGGTCAGTTCATTATTATCATTATTACTATACCTTGCAAATGGTATGTAGGACAGGCAGTACCTGCAAAAAAGGGAGGAAATACAAACTTTATGGTTACGAAAAGAAAACGTTATCTTAAATTGTTAAATACCAGAATCCCTCATAATATATTTGTCAAACTGTACATACCATGTCATTGCTAGGTACTGAAGAATACAGAAAACCAAAGCCAACCCTTTGCTGTCCCACTGAAAAATGCAAATTTCATGTGTTAGCAGGTTGTCTTCAGCAAACCTTTCTTGCTGGCACACAGTCATCCCTTGGTCATTAAAAATAAGTATCAAAGCCCATATGCCCTATTGAAAACAACTAAAAATGAGAATACCACAGGCGATCTAAACAGATCTTTTAAAAGTTACAGTACAAAATTCCACACTGTGATAAGTTTTTTGATGTTTTTCGAAACCACCAGTCAATGAATGCCTTGCCACTCATGCTAGGCATTGCTTATATGCATGACGTGCCTAACTGAAACTACTTTAATGTGAAACTGGCTTGAAGCAATCCTGCCAAGACTTGAAGGGATCTTGATAGATCCATATGGGTATAATACGATGGTCTTTAAAGATCACTGGCAAGATACCATGAAAGATTTCCAACAAATAGCTTTAAAAGTTTAAAAGGAGTGAAGGATAATATTCTAACATAATCAACCATTTCAACAGCAACTGGTTTACGTTGAACGCTTCTTTGTTTTCCATAGAAATACAGTAGCTCCTGAGAATAGTCACTATCAGACTTCTGCACTTGACAAGAATGAGAGTCCACAACCCATGGCTTTTAAAAGCCAGCAAAACCCTAAGGTACCAGACCAGACCAGACCAGGGTCTCTTCGCCAGTTACAAGAAAGATCCTGGGAACGAGGTAGTAACCTGGTTTGATGTTACTTGAAAAGAGAGCCAATCAACTGAAAAAATTTAATGTTCTTCATAAAGGAGTCAACCAATTTACAATCGTTTTTGCCAACAGACCACAGCCTAATATACATACCCATAAAGCAGCACACAGTGTGAGGGCAAGACATACCTAAAAAAGGAGATGATACTTACTAGGTAAAACAATCACAGTTCCCTTCTGGAGGGTAGGGTACGTGTAATTGGAAATTTTGTAGTGTAATGGTGTGCCGAAACGAAGGACTAAGACAGGAGCAAAGGATTGTAGGCGATCAAGTTCCCTTTGAAGTTGAAGGGGGAAGTGAGAGACCTGGACTTCAAGGAAAATAAACATCAGAAAATCAACTGGCCAGGAGGTGACGATTTTACAGAACAATATTCAACATACATTTTTTTCCAACAGCAGGCTGCAGTTGTTCAAACGATGGATAGCGGTATCCGCCAGATAAATCACTAACCAGTGGATAAGTCATAGCAAAACCAATTGCGCTGACCAATGGATAGTGACTTATCCAGTGGATAGCATTATCCACCTTTTGAACAACTGCGGCCAGAATGTTAATTCTTATGCAAGGGAGAAGGGAATGAGATGAATCGTTGTTATTATTATGCTTTTGCTTTTTCACGGCCTTGTTGTTGGTACTGTATAACTGGTTTTTTGTTGTTCACCTAGTCAAATCTGTTGACCTCAGGTGTTCACCACACTGTCTTAAAGGCCTATTTTCACCCTAGACACAATGAGATCGGTTGTTATTGTTTTGAATCTCGAATAGCGTATTCCAATTAGCCAAATATTTTATTTGTGCCAATCTGCCCTGTTGAAAACAAGAAACATTGCCATTTGCCTGGTCACCATGTGGTTTACCAAGGTGACTTTAACAAGTAAAACGACTAAAATTACCCATTATCTTTATGGAGTCGACTGATTTAGACATTGGAGAATCACTGAAGCCGAGCTTTTACAGTTCGGCTATTCAGCAAGAGGAAAAGAACAATTCTGAAGTTAACAAGCTAGGTGACATTGTTTCAGTGCTGAAGTGCATGGCTTTCTTTAATTAAAATTACTTTTCCTTTGTCAGTTTCGATTTGCTAGGATAGCTGGGACACAGAAGTAAAATGCTCTTGTAATAATGCTTGTGCTCAAAAGAGTGGCAGAGGTTGCTGTCTTTGTGGAGTGGCAAGCCAAATGTGTTTGCCGCGGCAATCCGTCATGTTGTTCGCTACTATTCGACTTAATAGAAATCAAATACTATGATAAAATTATGAAATGATAAATAGAGAATGCATTCAAATCAGGACCTGAAAGATTTATCGATATATAGGTTTTGACAAATTTGTAATTTCGTGATACACGAAATCATGCGGGGCGTGCGATGTATTCAGGGTAAAAATGGGCCGTTAAGGTCCTATTATTATTATTATTATTATTATTATTATTATTATTATTATTATTATTTTATCATCATTATCATCATTACGGAGAGTGGCAAGAGCAAGATCCAGTCTGGGAGCACAAAAAATTTGGTGGTTTGTAGAACACCTTGTTCAAGAATAACCAAAGACAAAAACATTCTACAAGGAGTTGGGGGGGGGGGGAGGAGGGGAGGGGGTGGCAAGCAGAACATGGGGCCAACCCAAGCACCAAATACAGGTGAGGCAATGAGGTTCTGGAGTAGGATTTGGTTGGTAAAGAGGAGGCATAATGAGGACGCTAGTTGGTTGGAGGAGGTCACGGACAGGGCAGGTAGTGTGGAGAAGCAAAAGAAAGTAAAAATTAGTGTTTAAGATGTGGAAAATGGAATTCAGAAGATGGCAAATTTAAAGGCTCTGGGTCTGGATGGTGTAAGGGGGTTTAGGAGCTTTTAAGTCCATACCTGAGTTGATTTTGGAGAGTTTGCAGGGTTACCTGGATGGTTGGGAGGCGTCAGAGTGGATGGGAAAGGGAAGGACGGTTTTAATGCAGAAGGATTGTGCAGAAAGACCAATGCCTAAATGCTTCAGACCAATAATAGTGGAGTTCCGCGTGCCAAAGGCGCGCACACGGAGCACCATGATTCAGAAACATGGCAACCCATAATTGCGAGAAATTAGTGGCTGTCTGTACGTATGTTTTTCTCACAGAACATAGGAGTGGAGTTGAGGCTGGGCAAGTGTGTTGTATTGGTGTTGAAGCAGGAGGTGAAGATTCATTTTGAAGTAACTCCATTACCGGATGGTCAGGTGATGGTTGAAGTTGAGGAGAATAGGTGTAATGTAAGTACTTGGAGGGCGTGAATATTGTGCAGAAGAGGATGAAGGAGAAGGTCAAGCAGAAGTAGTTGAGGGGGGCAAAACTGGTGGCAAGATTGATACTGTATGGTGGGAATTTGATTAGCGTGATAAATGCATGGGCTATAGGTGTGGTGGGGTACAGTGCAGGGGTTTTGGATTGGAGTGCTTGGGAAGGGTGATGGATGCCAAGATGAGGAAGAGGTTGTTGAAACAATAACTTACCAACATAATAATTGTTGCGATCAACCGCTTTTCTTTAAACATATTTTTCAGTTGCTTCAATGGACCCATTAGAAAACATGTACTACGAAAAAAGAAAAAATGGTTTTGTTTATTTTCCAATAATTGAAAACCTGTCAGTTGTAAAAAATTTGCCACCAAAAACATTTACCATACACGTCTTTCAAAAATTGCAAAATCGAGAGTAAAGACTAAATAATAATAATTATTATTGTGCCATAGCATAATCTTTTCTCTCACTTTTCAACAGGTCACCTAGGAACCAGAAGTTTCGATATTTTGAAAGATTTCTCTTTCATGATTTGAAGCCATGAATATAACCACCATAAGTAGCACATCTCAGATGGTTATGTATGAAACCATTGCAATTTTTTTTTGTACATTAATATTAAATAGTGACTTACAGTACATACTGACTAATGGTAACAAAAGGATTTGAGGTACATTGAGGTGATATTTTAGAAAGTATGGGCCCCTATTTGCACAAACTAATCAAAGGAAAAATGTACAAACCTGATAAGTGCTGTTACATTACCAAGCGTGTAGAAAACTGCAAATAATTTAATATTCCTCCATAACATTATCATTCCCTGAAAATGCAGCATATTTAAAAGTTAAAAACATTGGTGACAAATTACCCCTTAATTTTGGCACAAATTTTCAGCTTTAATTTATAATTTGACATGTGAAATTACAATGTTGGCATGGCAACTTTCCCTACAGTGCCAAAATGGCCTCTTATGAACGTAATTTGTCACACATAATATTAATAGCTAATCAAATGGTATACTCGTGAAATTAGGGAATAATTTCACTTGCGTTTTGTCTAAAACCAAATAATTATTTGATTTTGGACAAAACGGCATTACGCATGTGAAATTATTCCCTAATTTCACTAGTTATGATTTGATTACCTATACTAATGAGTGACTTCAAATGCCTGTGAACTAAAATTTCTCTGCGTGTGCAAACACAAACACAAAAAAATTATAATACAGTAGGGAAGATGAAAAAGAAGAGAACCCAGCAAAAAAAGAAATGGTCTGAGCAACTTCAATACAAGTCCACCTGTTGCAAATAACACATAGAGTATTATATACACCCAAGAAGGTAGCAGGCAAAGTCAAGTCGGGGAATGCCTACAACACATGGTGGGAGGAAAGCTTTGAACCCAGGGCAAATTCAACTTTGACATGAGACCATGATGTAATGATCTTGCCATTTGTTTGCCAACTGGTTATAAAAAAAGAGTGAAATGTTGCAAGGCACCCACAATAAGGCAACTGTAAGATACAGGCTTTAACTAGACTTGGGGTGTGTTTGATTGACACAATTCCGAAATAAGAGCATGTGGAGTGATAATTTAAAATGGTACGTTTGGCATTTTAAAGCACCAAGGATAATAAAGATGAGTTTAATAAAACACCATTTTAGTAGGTGTTTGACAATTTTAACATGAATCTCCGTAAAAAGAACTTCTATTCCATGTATTCCTATTCCGGAACACACTTAATCAAACGCTTCCTTACTAATGATGTGCCATTGTGATAAACCATGCTATGTTATAAAATTTCTAGAGCTCTCAGATTGACCGGTCATAGCAATCTTTTTCTTTGAATGACCACCCGTAAACTCAATGGCTATGTTCCACAGTACAACCCACTAAACTTGCTTACTTTGCTTAACCTTCCTACAATTTTGTTTTTTCTGCTTTACAACAGCTGAGAGGTCTTACACTGGAAATTTTCTCAAAATAAGAGATATTTTAATTTGACAACCTTACCTTATTGTACATTCAACTACATGTACTTTAGGAAATACTGAATAGTGACCTACCACAAGGGAGAATAAAACACCAATACAAAAACAGGCAATAAACCCTTTAATTCTTGTTGACCAACTCAATGTGGTTGCATCGGAGATCTGAAAATAAAGTCCCATGTGAAGAAAAAAAATCTTTTTTTGCAGCAACTTCATGGATCACTTTACTTCGCAGTTAAGACTAAAATTAATTACACCAGCAATAAACTGGATTTTGGCAGGGTTTCGGTATGACGTTATTTGAAGCCATTTCAGTGCTTTCTGTGAGTCAAGTCGAAAATACACATAATTTGGTAGATGAAAAGGTGTGATTTCCATCCTTTCACTTTTTACAGTATGCTAGAAATATCCTGGAACCGATTTCAAAATAATTTGCCTTAAACAAGTACATTTCGGTCATTTCGGTCATTTCGGTCGGTTGACGTCACCAAGGAACACAATAAATGGTATTGCGTAACATAATACGAGCCATGTGTAACTTTCGGAGCATCAGATCTGCAGTGCAAAATGCTTTGCTCGCTTTAGTATTTAGCACAGAGTCTTCTGTTAGCGATGATAAGTCCTAACACTTGAAAATCAATGCCACCGTATGTCAATAATGAATATCCTTTCGTGTTTGGTACAATGTGCTTTGCACTTTGCGCGGAAACTTCTGAAATGTTTCAGACCTTATACGATATCTAACGAGTGTTTCGTTAGTTCCTGCTTTTCTACATTGAAAAATTTCCCAATAGGATTCAAATCCGGACTGGCAAAATTATTCCAATCAATCAGACAACAAGTTGCAAAAAAAGTGGAGACACTCACCTTCTTGGAGCATTATTAATTTACCTATTATCTCTCACACTGCAGCCCCCCTCCCCCACTTATCAGTGTTGCTAGCAAGACAAAACAAGTCAACATTGAAAGGGGGAGAGGGGTGGGGAAGTGGAAAAGGTTTAAATTCTAGATATGGCGGGAATTGGAAGCAAGAAAAGGTATTTTTGAATGAAAGTGTCTCAACAATTTTGCATCTTGTTGTAGTATCGTCTGGGCTCACTGAGACTGCAGGGATGTTATACATACATACATACATAACTTTATTTCGATTTGGATTTTTTTTAGAGTAGCAAAGAAATATGCTAGTATCTCCGAATGTAATCTAAAATAACAAAGCAAATTACACAGTAACAACGATATTAAATTACAATAGCTTAGATTATAATATTACGATAAAACTAAACAAAAGTATGTACAATGAGATAAGACATAATAAAAACTAACATATATATGACTTGATATTGTTCCTAAAATTAGCAGACGAGCCCCTCTTTGAATGAACTGATTCCTAAGGGTAAAATTTTTGGGAAACTGATTCCTACTAGTTAATGAAATATTAATGATTCCTACCACTAAATTTTATAGAAAAATTTATTCCTATATGACAAGATAGGTCATCCATGAATAATTCCCAATAGTCGACTTAAAAAGTTGCCGACATCATCATCAATAAAGCGAAGTCGGATAAAATTTGGAACTTCTCCTTCCAATTTACGCCAATTATTAAAGGTTTAAGCTGCAAAATGATTCGCCCGATATTATCAAAACGTGTGCACCTAGTTAAAATATCTTCGCAGAAATCAAACAAAACTTCATAAAGGCGTTAAATCACACGTTGTACCTCGGTAATAAGTGAACCATCGTCTGGTTCTTGGCCTGTGATGGAAGCCTTGATTTTCTGTATGGTAGAGGGCGCCATCTTGCCCAGATTACCCAAACTTCCATGCGAAAGTGCAAGTACCAAAAAATTGACAACAAAGAACTTTCATTTCCGTCATGCAAGATCCCCGTCAGTTATTTTTTTATTTTCGATGGTACAATTTAATGAGAGTCATCTAAAAAAAATAGTTTTTTTTTTAAATTTAAAGCAAAAACAAATAAACAAAAATACAAAAATTGCAGAGCCTGCGTTTACAAACGCTCAGCAGAAAAACTAAAAATGAAGGTACGTTATGTATGGTTACTTAAACTGGAAAAAATAAAAATGGCGCCGTGATTCATTGCTACCTTACTCTCCGGTGTCCTCATACATCTTTTAGGATGCAGACAAGGGCTGTCGTGGTTAAGCGAGACGAACGTGGCCACAGAGTGTATGAACTACGGGAATCGGTAAATTATCTTGAATGCACTCAGTAGACTGCCAGTTCCAGACAACAAAGCAGTTTGTGCTAGCCCTTGCACATCTACAATTCATAAGCCATGTTAATGGCCTTCATAAGAGCTTTTTTTATTCTTAAAGCTTACATATATACAACTACTTTTATTGTATAGTTTGACTGTCCTCCTCTTGAGGAGCACAATATTGCTGTGAAGATCAAAGCTTGTGGACTGTCGGTACATGACGCTAAGGTAAAACAAACTTCAGAAGAAAATACCATCAGACGTAATTGACTCAAGTATAGCGCTGGCTTTGGTAAAAGCAGTTTTAACCTACATGTAGGCAATGGAAATAAAACAAGTTACATGTCGTTGATTCCACATTGCTGACAAAAAAGCTTAAAAGTTGGGGTTAAATAACAAACTGTAGAAACACACCAAATAAAGCTCTATTTTAGTATTTACAAATTCTTACATCTAGGTCTGAGAAATTTAAGGCACTCCATTGTGGGTGTACATGTATTTGTTTTACATCCATCATTTTTAACATCAGCAAGGGCATTGTGTTTTGCTTTGCTCTATGTTGTTTCAAGAATAAAGAGAGACAATTTTTTATTGTGCCATTTATGAATATGTGTACCCTGACCAAAGTTCAACTTTCCATCAACTGTTTCCTTTTTACTGCCACCAATCATATTTGTGGCGACAGTTTGTGGGCAGTTCTCAAAAGAAACCCGCTAAGTGGATCAAGATTTGACCAATTACAATGCTGGACATGATCCTTTGACCCAGTCCACTGCAGTGTTATTTACCATTGATTGGAATATCGACTATAGAGTTCCCGTGGGTGATTGAAGCGT
The DNA here is from genome assembly GCA_023091755.1 of Montipora sp. Colony 1 RG-2022. NCBI lineage: Eukaryota > Metazoa > Cnidaria > Anthozoa > Scleractinia > Acroporidae > Montipora > Montipora sp. Colony 1 RG-2022. The sequence goes on along the minus strand of JALIRR010005174.1, from coordinate 17,279 downwards.
GAAATAAAAGACAATTATTATATCTTTTCATGACGTGGCTTAATTTGTATAAGATTATCCCTTTCCTCTTTTAGATTTTGGAAGAATTCAACCTAATAAGCAAGAAGGAGCAGCCTTCTGGGAGAGAAATATCAGGGATTGTGACAAATGGTACAATTATTCAATATTATTTTTTTAGTTCTTCACTGGAAATAAGGCAATAATTCTTTGATCCTTACAATAACAATATTGTTTTTTGCTTCCAGTTGGATCTGCTGTAACAAGAGTGAGCATTGGTGATGAGGTAGCAGGTGAAGGAAATATGCTTTTTTGTGTAAGAAAGCCATTTACACTAGTAAGTGGCAATAACGGATGACCTATACGTGATAATGGTGATTTTGTGTTTTAAACTTTTGGACCCAGTGTCACTCTTATCAACCCCCCACCCCTCCCCCCCAATGACGAGTAAGATCGCCTGGCTTTAGACAGAGTAAAATCTATTATGTCTCACTCCTTAAAGTGCCCCTAACCCCAAAATATTTTTTTCCCTTAAATGAATCTTTGCACCAGTTGGAAACGCATTGTGGCCAGTTTTTCATTTTTCTAACAAATCCTGCCATTTTATAGGCTTTGAAAGTTGCGAAAATCCAAGCATCTTTTGTTCAGGACCGAGTCAGAAGGGGAGTGAGTCTATTCCTGATTTGACGTCACAAACTGGTTTACATTGCATTAGCGGTCATTAACTCTTTGGATTTCAGGAATAGACCTACATTGTACTTCCCTGACTCGGTCGTGAAAAAAAGATGCTTGGGTTTTCGCAACTTTCAAAGCCTATAAAATGGCATGATTTGTTAGAAAAAGGAAAAAATTGCCGCAATGCGTCTCGAACAGGTGCAAAGATTCATTTTAGCAAAAAAAAAAAAAAAAATTGGGGTTTAAGGGGCACTTTAAAGAGTCGATGGGTTAAATATCCATGAGGGATATTTCCAAGATATTTAAAAGGTCTAAACTTTCTTTTCAAGGGTCTTTAGTGAGAACTTTGCCATTATTATTTTATTGTTAAAAATTGACATTCCTGCATCTTTCTCTGACATTCCCTTGTTTGCTTTACTGGTGTCCTCTTCCATCTGTCATAATGCTGTTTTAGGTAAATGTAATTGCACATTGCATGCTTCTTTGTATTGCCTTATTCCTAGAGGCGTTTTTGCATTTTTTCAAGAGGTATAATTGTCTTTGTTTTTCAATGAAATGTTATGACAGGTAAATCCCTTGAGAGTACCACACAAGAAGTTGTTGAAGCTGTTAATTAAGAACCTTAAAGTGGTGCTACGACCAAAAAAAAAATTTGTTTTTCCTTTGGATTTCAAAACTACATGTATGTTAACTAAACACTAACTCACCCAAGTTTTAAGTTCTGATTTTAAAAAGAGTTTTGTACCTAATGTATTTATTTTATCTGGAATTTTCCTATTTATTGGTCCGCCATTACTAACTTCAAAATCTTGAGAGAGCTGGGTCGAGGAGAAAATGACGTCAAACACTCACTAGTTTAAGAATGCAATGCGTGTGTACGCGGCCTAATTAATATGCAGCACGGGAGTTTCGGGCTTTCAGACTTTTCAAACCCGTGTTTTGCATATATAATAAATTGCGTTTACACACTGAAATTTTAAGCTAGTGAGTAAATGACATCATTTTCTCTAGATCCAACCCTCTGAGGTCCAATCGGCCAGTTTTGAATGTGAGTAATGGCCGACCATGAAAACCAAAACTTACACACAAAATAAACAGGCTATGGATAAAACTCAAAGCTCAAAATTTTGCCAGTTAGGTGTTAAGCGAACACGCTTTCAAAATCAGAAGAAAAAAAGGAAATGATTTCTTGATCATAGTACCACTTTAAAGAATGACACTTGGCTGCACCTGGGTGTCTTAAAAACAAAGACCCCTTAGACCCGAAGACTCAAACCAAAACCCTCAAACCAAAACCCTCAATTTGGCTAACCCTAGGCCTAAAAACCAACTTCAGGCCTAGTTAGACCTAGGGTTTGCCAAATTGGGTTACTTTCTTCATTTTCGGGTCTTAGGGTCTTACGGGATCTTAAGGGTCTTTGTTTTCAAGACACCTGCTGCATCTGGTGTTTTTTTTAACCTGTTGAAAACATTGCTGCACAATTTAAGACATTAATTTGTGGTCCTGTAAGGTGTTCACTAAGGGTTTTCATTGAAATAATTTATAGGAATACTTCCCTTGGATTCAGCAGCAGCTGGTTGTGCAAATTTCTGTGTGATGTCTGAATATGATGTTGGTAAGCTCTTGACACGGTGCATCTGTAGTATTCTAATAAAAGATGTTGCATCCTTGCAATATAAAACAACAGATTTTGTCTATCTTTAAAATCTTAATAATTTAAGTCATTTGTTTGCTTGCATTAATAGCTAGAAAACCAGAAAAAGTGGATCACATAGATGCTGCAGGTTGCATTGGGGATGTTGTTAAAGCTTACACTGCCCTTCATTATCAAGGGAGGGTGTGCAGTGGAGAAACAGTTTTGATATTGAATGGGGCTTCTGTAAGTAAGGAAAGTTACCAGATGAGTCTTGTACCTTCTCACCAGGTCGGATTGCTCAATAGAGAAGTTTGTTGCCTTCATAACAAGGTGCAATAAATTAATTAATATATACCAGAACATGCTCAGTCCGACAGCCAAACTTGAGTTTTGACAAACGCCATCTCAAATGGCATGTACTACATGTATAAATAATTATAATTCTATCTGATCAAGTAACATCAATTTTCTGCCTGTAGGACTGTTGTTTTCAATGTGAAATTTTGCAAGTCTTCTTCAGGCTGTTGTAAACTGACTCCTTGTAAAATTCAGGTTAAATGCCATCCATATACCCAGTTTACAACAGCATTTCAAAATAAGTGGAGTTCAACTCCACTGCATTTTAGAAAGGCAGCTATTAAGGACGGTGCCCACTATTGTTATTGCGCATACGTTCTGCGCATCTCCAGATACTCGGATTTCCTATCTGTAGTGCTTACTAATGCAGGGATATTTTTGCTTGGTTTAAATTTATGCGGAGAAAGCAGAACTTAGCAAGTGCTCTTGGTATCCAAAAAGAAACTTGGGAGTAACCATGCATTTTTCAGAGATAATTAAGCTTTAATTTGGAAAGGAATGCCACACATTGCTTTGTATTTTAAAGCTTTTTGCTAATATTGTTGATTGATTATCTTTGAAAAATGCGTGGTTACCCCCAATTTTCTTTTTGGATTTTACTAACACTTATTGAGATCTGCTTTTCCTGCTTATTCAGTAAACCACGCAAAAATACCTTTGAATTAGTAGGCACCGTCCTTAAGTAAGTTTATGTTAAATCCAAGGTTTCAACTTTCACTACCTTTTAAATTTCTTTTTCTTCTTTGTTTAAAATTTGTATCAATGTTGAAATTCAAGTTGTTGACGTTTTAACCAGCTGTCCCAGGCTATTATATCGAGGCATTTGAGGACAATTTACTACTTTAAGCAGTAACATAGATGCTCTAGAGTCTAGTGGTGGTACAGTAGTTTTTATGATCGACTCTCGATATAAAGTTCACTGATTCAAAGCCCATCTTTGCTGCCATGTCATTTTTCTTTGCCAAGAAATTTTCAAACCATCACATTTCTCTAAGAATCACACCAGTTTATAAATGTAAATTGAGAACACACTGCTGTGTGTAGACTTAAATGTAAACAAATAGAAGCATCCCTTATGTGGGATTAAAGATGCCTTATACTGTGGATCATGTAGCCAAGCAAGAATTCAAAGTAAATGAACCAGTGAGTTATGTTTAATGCGAGTGGCAACCAGCACCCAATGATTACAGGTTGCACTATTATACATTACAAACTAGCAAACATTTGGCCTAATAAAATATACAATAATTAAGTTGCAAGGGTGCATATATGCAAAGTGCATGATAGCATGCTACAGCTACCATGACTGCATTGAACTTCAGCAATGGGGTGTTAGGTTCTGTCACTTGAGTACGAGTTCGAAACAACTCCTGGATATTCGCATCTTTGCTCTTGCCTGATTTCATCTTGGAAATCAAAGTTTACTCTTTTGACTTTTATCATTTTGATGGGGAAAAAAAGACAAAACTCAAACCAAATGTTGCTGCAGCCAGTGCAGTTGTAACCAAATCACTTGCCCAAGGAACAAAAAAAAAAAATTACAAATACAAAATTAATTATTAATGTAATTTTTTTGCTTTTTGCAGGCTTCTGGTGTTATGCAAATTCAGCTCGCTCATATTTGGGGAGCAAAGGTACATGTATGGTCCCTTTTGTATTCAAACTTTTTTGTTATGCAATGTGCAATATCATTAAGGGCTGGCCAATCAGCAGTCCTAAATGGGATTCAGTTCTGCCTTTTGAGGACGGTGCCTACTATTGTTATTGCGCATATGTTCTGCGCATCCCGAGATACTCGGGTTTCCCATGGGTGATGCTTACATTTACTAATACAGGAATATTTAAAATTGTGCAGTTTAAAACTATGCAGAGAAGGCAGAACTCAGCAAGTGCTCTTCGTATCCAAAAATTGTGAAATTGGCGGTATGACCATGCATTTTTCAGAAATCATTAAGCTTCGATTTTGCAAAAAAACACCATACATTGCTTTGTATTTTAAAGCTTTTTACAAATGTTGTTGATTAATTATCTTTGAAAAATGTGTGGTTGCTCCTAATTTTCTTTTTGGATCTCAATAACACTTGTTAAGATCTGCTTTTCCTGCATATTCATAAACTGGGAAAAAAACCTTTGAATCAGTAGGCGCTGTCCTTAATCACACATGAGAAGAAGGCAAAAAAAATTAAAGTGGTTTCCATTAAGGAACTTGGATTGATCCATCGTCCACAATCTAGTACAAGTTTGTAATGATAAAGGTTTAAGTCCTTGTTACCATCTCAAACTTTTAAGAATGAAACATTTTAGGTACTTGCAACCGCATCATCAGAAGAGGAAGTTATATACTTGCAAAGTCTTCAACAATCAATAGGTGAGCATTAAGTATAAAACATTTCCTTTGGTCAGAAGCACATGCCTGTCCATTTCCATTGAAAATCTTAGACCTTTTTGCACATGAGTGGGCGTAATTGGATCAACAATTTCTCCGAGAATGGCAAAGATTCAAACCACTATTGTGGTGGACTGCACTGTATAGTCCCCTAATATTTTTCTGATTGAGGCTGTTTATGTTGATAAATAGACCAAAATCTGATGGAAAATAAAGATCACAGCATCACTCAGACAATCATAGAGATCATTGTGGTCTTTGATGAAATTAATACTAGCATTGACAATGTTGAGTAGGCTATTCTATGAAAGAAATCCTGGTTTCTTCCTTGATGTGTAGAAAAATACTAAAAATTAAGCATGATAGCACAATAAAATGCCAAAACACAATATTTATTATTTATTAATTTTTTTTTTCAGGATGATTTTACACTGATATTTTCCCCATAGGAGTGGGTCGTACACTGTTAGTAACAAATAACCAAAGGTCCTCAGGGTTATTTATGTCCAAAATTAAATAGGATGTCCAACTTTTCAATCCCTGGGTAAAAATTGTGTCAATTGCTTTTATCTCAGAAAGGTGGATGTAATATTGTTAGAAGCATTCTGTTGTGCAGTTAATTTAATTCTTGTTACCTAGTTGAAGTGGGAATACAATTTGATGGCAAAAAAGTGATGTCTTGTTGCAGCAAATGTGGTAGACTTGAGGAGCACAAAGAAAAGTCTTCTAGATATCTGCATGGATGAAACAGGTGGACTCGGTGTTGACTGTGTTATTGATAATGGAGGTAGGAATCAAACATTCCAGATGGAAACAAAGTAAAGTCGTCTTTCATGATATAAAGGAGTTAACTGCAAGTTTTGAAGGAAATAGGTTAATGTGGAACTTTACAAGCAGGTTACTTTACCCAGAGGTTAAATTTTCCATGCAAGGCCTAACATCCTGGCATATCTTACAATCCTGAAATAATTAATTAAGTGAGCCAATTGCCGACTGGTTGGCAAAAAAAAGTAAAACATGTTGATTCAGAAAATTAGTCAGTAAACTTTGCTTTCATTGTGCCACTGTTGTTAATGTGACATAATAGGTGTGTGCATTTACCATAGTTGACTGTGATAAGCCAGTCACATTCGAAACATGTTTACTATTATAGTAAACTTGCCTCAATTACCATAGTAAAAAGTACCTATTAAAGTGTGACCTCAGCCATTGTTGACAAACAGTAGGGCTTGGAATTCTTGGTGACATGGCATGATGACGATACCCAAGGTGACAGCACCTTATGGGAGACCATGAATTCTCTTATTTTCCATTTTGCTCTTAGATCTGTACAAAACAAGTCCAAAAATTTTAACTATATCTGAAGATATGCTGTGAAACGAAACTTTCATAGGTCTAAAAAATGATCTTTGTATTATTGCTTAATATGATTCATTGGCATTTTAAAATAATAATCCACTGCATGCTTCTTACTATTAATGTAGCTAGTTGGTATAATAGCAATCATAACTAAAGGCTGATGGTTTAATTTCTTCCCTATTTGAATGTTCTATTTCCCTGTGTGCCTCAATTTCTACCCTAAGGTTTTGCAGAAGATGGGTTTCCTCTGATTATTCAACTGCTTTGTTACAATCAATCAATCCAATTTTGATCCGGGTTTATCCCCGTAAACTGGGGTGGCTGGATTTACCCCACTTTGTCAGCAATTGTTGTAACTCCCACTCTCCATCTCACTCGATTCATGGCGTCCTTTTTCTCCAAACCAAGGCTCTTCCTCTCTTTCTCCACTTGCGTCTTCCACGTCTTCTTTGGTCGTCCTCGCTTCCTCTTGCCCTTCACTTTGAACTCCAATGCTTTTCTCAGAACATGCCCATCATCCCTCCTCAACACATGACTGTACCATCTCACTCCATTTGCCTTTGCCATCTGAACCACTGTTTCCTTCAATCCCAGCATCTCCATCAGGTCCTCTGTTACAGTGGAAGTGCAATATTACTGTAGCTATCAAGCTATACTGTAGTTCACAGGCAACCCACGTGGAGAATTTTTTTAAAAAACTTTTCAAATGAAACATAATAATTTATGGTTTAGAAACTACTGGTTGTCTGTATGCTGATCAATGCTAATATATGAAAAGTCCTACTGAAGATTTCAATTCTGGTCATTGAAATTTTCTTTGTAACTTGATTTTCGGCATGTTCTGAAATCTTTCCCATGTAGTATGTCTCAAAATGGGCCCAGAAGTTCAATGTGACGTTATCTACCACTTTCCTTTGATGGAGAGAGTGTGTTGCAACCCCTTCTTCTCAAGTGGGTCTATAATTTGTTGTGACTTTCAATTTCCACTGCATATTACATGTATAGTGAATCATCATGTATGGGGTTTTTGCAGCTAAGGGACTCATGCATTATTCTCATGTGGAACAGGTCTTCATCAAGATGATTTTGTTAGGGAGCAAGGAGACTTGTCGGCACCAAATGTCAAAACATCCTCACCCTCCAAACATGATGTTATCTCCTGCCTTGCTGTGGCTGGACGGTGGATAACCTGTCTCCATGACTTACAGGTTGGTACAGGTTGATGATGTTAGACAACAAATGCAATGGTCCACTTGAAAATAAACTACTACAGTAACTGTACTACAGTACTACTTCAACTAATGGTTATGGGCTGTTGCAGAACTGACATAGTTGGGGGGGGGGGGGGGAGGGGAGTGTGCTTCTCTGGATGAAGTTCGATGCTGTCCTCCACTTTTCATGATCATTTGCAACCACAGAGAGACCTGGCCATCCATTCTTTGATGCCTTTGATTCATGACTCCTTTGGCCATCTCTTTCTGTTGTCCTTTGACCATACCATCATGATCATCGCCACCAATCGATCACATCACTCATTCTACACAAATGTCCAAAAAACCAAGCCTTTCACAGTTTCCCTTTCTGATGGGAGTCTCAACGTCCTCTACTAGGGGCACAAGCGGCGTAGGCTCGGAGGGTAAAAATTATAAGGATTTGTATGGGAATTTTGATAACAAACACTCAAAAAGATATTTACACGCAAAAGTTCTCAATGAAAAAGCCGTACTGTATTTTCCTGGTGACTTTCTCGCTTTTTGTGCGGTTATTCGCTAGATTTAACACGATTTAAGTGACTTCAAGTTCTAGCTTCCCGGGTTGTCACTCGTACATAAATAGAGACCGTAAAGGGGCTAGGTCACGCAATTTTAGGCAATTTCAGCATTGATCAAATGGTCATAGAATTAACTGAAATAACAAAATAACGGCTCAAAACTATAGAAGAACTCAAACAAAACACAGGAAAGCTAAGAAGGGACAAGGATGGACAAAACTGGGGAGGATTGAAGTAGATTGCATTTGGGTAAATTTGAAAAACGTCGGCCCACCTTTTTTCAAATTTATATCAGTTTATATCAAAATGTCATTTAAACAGCTGAAAAATCATTCTCCGTTGTTATGTGGCCGTGATTTTGCAAATGAAAGACTCTTGCTCTGCCAATTTGACGTTTAGAGCTCATAACTAACAAAATTAAACAAAATTTACCTAAAAGAGCGTGACCTAGCCCCTTTAATCGATCTTACCCGGTAGACCCAGCTGTTTTTACGGGGTTTTCACAAATTTACCCGTAGAAGAATTACAAGTAGCTACAGAGAAGATATGATTAAGTTCTTATCATCGGCGTACGATCTTTCTGAACAGAATGCTATAGCACTAAAACGTGGCATCCTTTCTGTTTTGGTAGTTGGATCCGCCAGATTCTCAGCTGCTTTACTTGAAAGGAGCTTCAGTGAGCTTTCTCTTTGAACATTCTTGGATACTCTCACGTGGTGAGTGGTTTGTTTAAAAACATCGATGTCCACTCTAGGTCCCCATTTAGCCTTTAACCCCCAATGGTGCCACTTAAAGATTTTACTCTGTCTGAAGCCAGATGATTTTGTTCGTGAATTGGGACCCCTTTGGGGCGTAAGGGTAATATTTTGTGGCCTTCGTGGGTGAGGCCAGTATTTTGTGTGTGTGTAATATAAAATAATGTCTTAAACTGCGATGATTTGATTTTGACTTTTTTAGGCCAACAGGGAAGGTATCTGCGTATCCTATGAGACTATCACCTAAAAGCGACTCGCATAGAAACACTTATTTGGTGTCGAAAGTGGTCTCCTCTTCTTAGCAAAAAGGTTTGGGCCAAGAAGACGAAATTTTCTTTCGTTGAGGTTCTGAATTTCGAGTAGGCACCCTTAAACCCCACGGTATTAACGAACGCTTTTCATTTAACTAATGTGTTCCTGTTTTTCACGTTGCCATGTTACCACCAATAGCGTAGCGCCTACTGTACTATTAAAACTACACACAACCCATAATTCCTCGATTCGCTCTGACGAAGGGCTAACGCTCGAAACGTCAGCTTTTAGAATCTCTGTACGGTGGCCAATTTACATTAACAACTCCGTTGATAAAACCAAATTTTTGTAATGTTAGTCACTTTGTCTATTAACCAATGAATCAGTCAATCAATCAGTAACATTCATTGAGCCAAGGAAGTGGAACTAGCTTGACAATCATCAGACATACTTTGATTCTGAATCTGGGTCTTCGGACTCTGGTAACTTTATAAGCTGCATTCAAATTCATTGAAGCATCTGATTCATTGAGCAAGTTAGTCAGTCGGCAGTATTCAGTTTTAACACTGATTCAGTTCTGCATTACTAAGGCCCTCTGTTTATTTTTCAAGAAACGTAGAAAAATCTGCAATCTCGAACAGGCGACATGTTCGTAATCCTTCAGTTTAATCCATTTTTTTGTGGAAATTTATCGGAAACGGTAGTGCTGCAGAGGTACTACTGCTTCCTTGACTTGCCTCAGATATCCTTAATGACATCATGGAGAAATTATCCACCTCGGTAATTAGGTAAGTGAGATCAATTTTAGACTTTGAATTAGAGCAATTTGGTAATGAGCAAATCTTAACTAGCTCTTAGTTACTTGAAATGACAGCTTTCAGAGAGGGTTTATTGTTTTGTCGATGTCTGCAGTACCCTTTTATAACTTGCCCCGTAATCGTGGTTATTCGATTGCAAGAAAAATTTGACAGTCAGTCGCAAAACAAAACTGACAAATAAGAGGGGGTGCTACATGTTCCCTCGTTCCAAATAATTTGAAATTTCTCCCTTGTACTCCAGGCCCGGTTGTTCGAAAGCCGATTAATTAACAAATGGGAGCTTAAGCACGCGCGTGTTTGAGACGCGGACAGCAACCGGAAGTGAGCTGTGTACCCTTTTAACTTGTCTTCACACAACAACATTTATATTGCTAAGTATCTTTTCTCCATTAGAGATGATTAGTATAAACATCTGGGAGACACCATTGTCCTGGCGCGCGAAATGTTGTTTTCCGGTTGCCGTCCGCGTCTCAAAAACGCGCGTGCTTAAGCTCCCTAGTTATTTGCCGAAGGCGCGACGAATAATTGTTTTAGTATAATTACATAGGTGACTATTTGAAAAATATGCATTTTCTTTAAAACAATTAATTTCTTCGTCTGTAGTTACGGTGGCCCACAGCTGCCACGGCAAAACTTACTTTCCCACGGCAAAACTTTCTTTTCTAAGGGTTTGCGTAAGATCCGGAATCCGGAACACAGTGAAAGTGGTGGAAAGGCTAAAATTACCACGGAAAGCAATAAACTCGAAGATGGAGATATTCGCTGAGGAAGGTACTCCTAAATTCGACGATAAATAAAGTTGATAAAGCATCTCGTTTGTGTGTATGTATGTTTTTAGTTATAATATTTCGCCAAGAGGACTCTTGATTTCGCCCGTTCAAAATTCGCAGTGGAGAGAAGCAAGGCTGCGTGTGGGCACCCACCTTGTTTGGCATTTTCTTTTCTGTCCTCCTCCAACACGCCTTCCAGTTCTTCAGTGAGGGCGGCCTCCTCCACCGTACACACCACGACGGAAAGCTACTGAACTTGACTCGTCTCCGCGCTAGGACCAAAGTGAAGACAGTGCTGTTAAGAGAGATGCTCTTTGCCGACGACGCTGCCTTTGTTAGTCACACAGAGAGCGGACAACAAGCTATCATAGACCGCTTCGCGACTGCCTGCCAGGACTTTGGCCTTACCATCATGAAAAAGACTGAGGTACTGGCAATGGGGACCCATCCTGAGCCGACCATCCTGATCAGCAACCAAGCACTCAACTCTGTGAACGCCTTCAAGTACCTTGGCTCAACAATCACCTCCAATCTCTCCCTGGATAGTGACTTGAATGCTCTGTCTTCGTCCTCAGCACCCTGTTGTATGGGAGAGAGACATGGCCTACATACACGAGACAAGAAGCTAGACTGAACACACTCCACTTCAGATTCCTCCGCAAAATTTTTGAGATCACCTGGAAGTATAAAATCACCAACCAAGAAGTACTTGAAACTGCAGAACTGCCAACTATCCAATACCTCCTCTCAGAGCGTAGACTACGCCGTTGGCTAGGCCATGGGCCCCGAGCGCCTCAGTTCCAAAAGACCCACTCTATGGACAGTTGGCTCAAGGCAAACGATCGACAGGGCGGCCGCTTCTTCGCTACAAAGACGTCTGCAAATAATACATGAAGGCAGCCAAATCAGTGTCGGCATCTCGGAATGGCGACCGTATTAAGTCGAGGGTAGCTGTTAAGACGGGCTGCAAACCGGCAGAGGTAGAGAGAATGAGGACCTGGGTGGAGAAGAGACAGAGGAATAAGGCTTCCACGCGTCGAACGCGATAATTTACGCAGTGTTCACACTGCCACAGGCCTTGCAGCTCCAGAATCGGTCTTCGCAGTCACAAGCTTAAGTGCCTATATACCAATGATCCATCAAGTTGCCTGCAAGGCAGAAGGAGCCCATGATATACGTACTGTGAACAAAGTCGTAATCCAACAGCACTTTTCACAGCATTTTCTCTTTCGAAACTGATCGAATGCATTTAATTTTTTGTATCAAGAAAGTTGTGACACTTATTGCGCCCAGTATAGAGTGAAGCGTCCGGAAGATCGAGAACAGACCCAGTGTATATGTGTTAAGAGAGATCATTTTCCATTCCGATGTGTTGACCGTGAGTCCAACTAGACTCTCTGGCTGCACTCGTATATGCGTATGATTCGTCATTTTTCTAGGTGGAATAGTCACGCTTTACAACAGGGAAAAAAGAGTTTCTTCAGGCTGTTTCGCTCCGAGTC
>JALIRR010005173.1:22500-31031 GCA_023091755.1 Montipora sp. Colony 1 RG-2022 | reverse complement strand
TCGATCTTTCCACGAGAACATAAAATTCGTATCTTCGAGCTAACATGTAATTTTCTTTTTACTATACGGCCAATAAATGTACATGGTAGAGATTGAAAAGCAGGCTTTGATACAAATACTAGGTATTAACAAGAGTGAATGAGATAAGAGTGTTGTTTTGACATGGGTGGGAATCGTGACGGCTTTACTCATTATGACCACTCATGTTACATACGCAAAATACCCCACTCGGTTCCCGGATGTAGTAGTCGTATTGATTCTACGATTTTTTTAGTTCCCGGTAAAACACTCCCGTCCATATAAAAAATATTATATGTCAATATTATATAAATATAGTTATTAATTCGTGAATTTACTAGTTGATTGGATGATTTGCTTTTAAACAAAATTGCAAATCATCCAATCAACCAGCGAATTCATGAATGAATAAGTTGACACTATGCAATTTGTGGTAGTGGTTTTCTCATTCAAGGAAACGCAAGAAATGCCTTTTAAATTTCTCAAGGAAATTATTGATTGATTTTCGAGTAGTATCCAATGTCCACGACAACAATTATGACAAGAAAAGCAATCACTTCACCTGGATCAAACAGAGACTGGCAAAATGGACTGCTGGATTAGACTTCACGAACGTAATTAAAACGCCCCAATCATAGTGCGATGCATCTCATTAAGCGTTGCTATGTTTTTTGGCCAGAAGTCATGTCCAGATATGGCCATAAGAACCGAAGTGACGCTTACACTAACCTCAATAAGAATGGACGGTGCCTATTAATTCAAAGGTATTTTTGCGCTGCATGTTTATGAATATGCAGGAAAAGCAGATCTTCACAAGAGGTTCATGAACAGTATTAGTAAAAAACTTTAAAACAAAGCAATGTAGCAATGTATGGTGTTCTTTTCCAAATTGAAGATCTCTGAAAAATGCATGGCTACCCCCAAATTTCTTTTTGAATACCAAGAGCACTTGCTAAGTTCTGCTTTCCCCGCGAAGTTTTAAACAGTGCAAAAATATCCCTGTATTTCTGAGCACCCGAGAATCTCGAGATGTGCAGAACTTATGCGCAATAACAATAGTAGGCACCGTCCTTAAGGTGTCAACTGAAATCCAACAGGGAGAGTATCCTCTGCTAATAGGGGACACCTATCTTAAATCATGCCGAAAATCATAAAATGGAATACAAAAATACAAGAAATTTACAATTAGGAAATGATTACAGTAATAACTAGTGTACTGTATCATTGATCCACTGCCTTGCCTTCGGCGAGCTTTCGAAATTAAACTGTACTTCTTATGCAAATACTCTTTCTCTGAACTAATTCTGTTACCGGCTAAAAGAATAAAAACACTGTCTTATATGATACCTAATGTCTTCTCATTGATCCAGTTTATGAAGCTGCTGACACGCGCAAACACGGTAAAGTGATCTGTCCTACAGTTTCCGTGCCCCCAGCTCACAACTCCTCTCAGAAAATATCTTCCATGTTCCTTACAGACAAACGAACCCCCACTGTCTCCCTAGGTTGAAATATAAACGTCCAAAAAAGTCATTAATTAAAAGGATTGTAAATACAAAACGCGATAGAGCTTATCTATGAATTATTACTGACAGAGATGAATCATATAGCTTTACTTGCCTGACAACCTCCCGCGATTCCTTCGCCTCCAGCGCATAGCATAGTCTTGTCGTCGACGGGAACTAGCCGTCCATTTATTCTAGAACAGTTTGTGATACCAGCCACTGGTAAAGGAGCTTCTTGTAGGGTAATAGCAGCGTTTCCGCCGCCGACAGTTCTCCCCCAACCTGCAGAAAAACGCAAAGCGCACAGGATCCTCAAGACTTTCAGGTAACTTGAAAAAAATCGTTATCATGTCGATCCGGCAAAATTTAGGTGTAATATTTTAAAACGGAAATTTCTTCAAATCTGCAAGATAAAGTAAGTTGGTGCTTATCAACAATCTCAAAGAAGAAGAGAAGTGACCCACGCACGTATCTGGACCATTTCAGCAATTGTCCCTTATAGACAACTAAAAAAAAATCAGGTGTCTTCAACGGGATGCGAACCCATAACCTTTGCGATGCCGGCGCAATGCATATGCTCTTCTAAAGCAGCTCTAAAGCCACTAAGTTGGGAGCAGGTCATTTATTGGGCTCATGTTTTCCCGTGAACGGCTATAAGAACCCTACGGGGCAGGTTTTCCCACATAGTGTCCCAGAGCCTTGGGTCGATCCGAGGCTCTGGTGGCGAGAAAGGTGAAGGTAACTGGCACTTCAAATATATATATTTATGTCTCTCAATAATATCTCAGTCGATTGATTCTGTTGGTTTACTTAATTTTAATTCGATTGACCGTATTCCGGAATAGGAATACATGGAATATACGTTAGAAATCCTTTGTTATTACGGGGATTCACATATAAAATTGTCAAACATCTGCTAAAATGCTATTTTAAACATATTTCATTATCCTTGCTGCTTCGAAACGTGACAAACATACCGTTTTAATCGTCACTCCACGTATTCTTATTCCGGTCAATCGAACGCGCCCTAAATAAGTCGAAAGTTAACAAAGAGTCCAGGAATCTAAGACTGCGTATACAATTGCAAGATGGAATATAATTAAAGTTGTACACGAGTATGTGTACCTGTTATATAACACCTTTTTCGTGGTTCAACTCTGTTTTCTGCTTCAGGTAAGCATACCACGTTGACCTGTAAACTAGTATCAATCGACGCCTCTAATTGAAGTACCGCGATATCGTTTCGCAAATGACTGCGATGGTATTTTTCGTGAATAATAATTTTCTTTAAATTATAGCTCCTTTCAAACTGAGTCGTGCTTGTGCGATGGTGAGACCCTGTAGACAAAATTATAAAGAGCACACATAAGACGGTATACATATTAATAACTATATATGTATTCATTCCTATCTCAGCAACCCCTAAGTGAGGATAATTTGCCAGCCACCTTATGGAAAAAAGACGATTAATCTCCACTTCCATTTTTATCTGTGTTTCAAGTAAGGATAGGAAAACCAGTTATTCGGAGCAGCTATTACTCCATCTTTTTTTATTGAGGTTTTTTTTTCTTTTTCATTAATGGCGTCTTGTAAAATAGAAATAAAGTTCGTGCGTTTTTAGTTTGTGTGTTTTTAAGTCTTTTTTTTTTTTGTTATTCTTAACACTCGTAGGTTACGCAAAATATTTGGCGTCACACATCATATCGTATACAATAGTGAAGAAGTCAAATTGGCCTCGTTTGGGCCAAATCGTTTCAGAGATCCTTTTCCGGTCAATGCAAAGATCGGGTCTATCTGCATGTATATACCGGAAAGCATAATAGTACATATTTTTGGTCACTTGGGATTAATCTTTATTTTGAGTACTGTTGTTTTGTTTGCTGTCTTTTGCTTCTTTTGTTTTAGGTAATCTCGATCTTCTCCGGTACTTGCAGCAGAAGGAACCCGCACGGTTGCTCAATAATCTTGGCGATACAGAAGCGAGCATGGATAACGTTAAATAACGTTTCGCTGATACAGACCTAAAATCTTTCATCAAGGCCCATTTACACTGAAGGAAAAACTAGGTCCGGACCCATTAAAAAGTAGATACAGACTAGATCTTTGCCGTGTACATGTGAACTATCCGCTCCACGTTTTTTTTATAAAATGGACCCGCTTTTTTGGGTTTTGGGGCCATAGGTGGCTATGACTGCAATACCGAAAAAAAACCGGGTCCATCTGGACCCCTTTTTCAGGTCAAGAGCGCTGTGTAAACGTATCAGTCTCCGCTCCAACTCAAATAAAAATCTGGTCCGGACTTCAAAAATTTGCAGTGTAAACAGAGTGCCAAAAATGAGTCCTTAAAGCCAGTTTTATGATAAGCCAAACCGACTTGTTGGCTGTGGTTCGGACATCGGTCCAGGTGCCCGTTTCTCGAACGTCCCGCAAACTTCTCGGGCCCGAAAAGCCATCTGTGAAGTTGGCAACCGCTTGTTTTGGAAAGCCGATCTTTTAACATGTTTTCAAGGTAACAAAAAGAAAGTTTGACGAATTAAATGCTCTCCGTTCTTGAGATACAAAGGGAATTGTGACACCCGAAAATGGCCCGTAAAGTTTCGGGACTTTTGAGAAACGGACCCCAGACCCGCTTTCTGTGTAGTGTAAATGGCCCTTCAAATGATCGAGTCTTTGCAAACTACAGGTTGGTGAGTGTAAGCAAGTTTTCACAAGAAACCAGAATAGAGGAACCCGAAGCAACTACCGGGTAGTTTTAGTAAGGAATGCGCAAAGATTTCAAAGACAAAAACAAAAAAGAAATACGAGCAGGAAGCAAAGTTGTTAGGAAGGTATGTATCCCAGCAAGAGAAAATTATTTTCTCTTGATTCCAGTCCTAGCCAACAGTGTACATTTGTGCTTTCTTTACCCCCAGTGTACAGATAAATAATATGTGCTTTCAGGCGGGGCCTATGGGGGAATAATATCCATACCTAAGAAGCCTAAAAAGTCTTATGCCCCGGTTTATACGTCGAACTTTACATGTGTCGAAGCAAATTATAAGTTTCAGGAAGTTTCGGCTCCATATATATGAACACATGATTCGTCAAGAATTTTATCAAGCGCTTGACTGAGTTAGAGTAAAAACATACCACACGACAAAATTGTGTTATTTACTGGCGCTTCTAATGAAAACTATCCTAATACGTACCCACTACAGCCGTGTAACTACCAATCTGGCGGTCTCTTTCAACGCAATGTGCAGCTGTGACCACCCAATTGACTTTTATCAAAGATCCTCCGCAGATGTGGCGTCCATTGTACCTTAGCGAAACCATCCAAGGCCAGGAATGAGCGGTAGCATCTTTGCCATTCACAACTCGCTTTCCTAAATCAGCTATACTGATTCCACATTCTAAAGAAAAGCGAGTGTTTCAGTTTAAGTTGTTACTAGTCCGATAATTTAAGCATACTTGTTGAGATATTCTTTCGCTAAAATACCGTTCCCTATTCCTTGTTTCTCATCCTTCCCAGAATGAAGACATTTTGGTACAAACGCTTTTAAATTTTACCCATTCGACAAATTACCACAATATTAATAGATCAAATTTAAAAAAGCAATTACTAGTAAGTGAAGCAAGCCGTAATGATTAAACCGCAATTCCTGACAAATGAAAGAAAAAATCTTAAGTCGTTACAACGTAACTTGTAACAAACTTTAAGTTAAAAGGTTTTAAAAAACCTTTTACCCTGTACATCAAGAAGCAGTAATTATTGATTAACCTGCGAAACATTAATGACAAATAAAGCATATGCAGCTTTATTGCTGCTATGTAACAAGTTATACTTTCACGTTGTAGAAATAATGAACAAAAAGGAAATCTGCAGCTAGGTCCAAACTCTATGCTATCTGATGTTTATCTAGAAGAAGAATGATTGACGAAGAAACTTTCATGCATGCTGCCTTTAATTAAGAGGAGCAGAAACGTGAAGTTGATTGCAATTTAGTTTGCCTGGATTAATAAACTAACCCAGATAAATAGGCAATCGTATAGGATCTTGAAATGTAGAACGAATAAAGCTTTTGCATAAGCCGCATTTTAGTAATAATAAGTTGTACCTTGAGTTTGTGTGCTGTCCAGAATAAATACGACTGTAGTGAATGTTAGTGCAAAAGCTGGCTTCATCTTCAGAAGAAAAGAGTTTCTTTAAGCATTGACACTAGTCCAGTGGCATTGCTGGACAGAGATTAAATTAGCCTGCAAACGAACTTGCTTTAACTATTTATGGTTCCAAATTATTCACCTAGCATAATACCAAGATTCTTTAACTTTAATTGCTGCATGAAAACAAAGTGATTTAAGAGCTTGTTGAAGGTAGATTTACATACATATGAATACAAAATGGCCTGCATTTTCAAGTTCTTTTGTCATTTTGCATTCAAGCCTTGTTGAGTTACTTTTCAAAGGAACAATATGCTGCATACAAGCGAGAGATTGTGGAATGGAAGCCATTTGGCTCGTTTAACCGATAGAAATTAATGTCAATTAAAAACTCGACAAAGGTTGGAAAGTTAACGTTACTGTAAGTGAATCCGCTTTAATTACAAAGTGCAATAATCCCGCACATTTTTCCCAGGGTCTCAATTTTGTCAAAACAAGACTTCAAAACGTCATTAATTATCATATCTTTTTTTTGTTGTCGAGAAAGCATGTCTTTCCAAAACAGTCACTCAATATTATAAAGGCCAAGTACAGTATCATGAACATTCCATCCTAATCAAGATCTCTTGGCTAGTGATAAAGTAAAGTAAAGTGGTGCATTTATGTAGCACCCTTATCACAACGTCTAAAAGGCGCTTTACAATGATCAATTTACCCCCAGCGGACTAGTGATCCAGTTGTCCTCCTTAATTCCGGAACCGGCGTCTAAATTTTTTTAACGAAAAGTTATAAAAATTCACATAGAACTATAAAAACGATAGGAATTGCTGTCTTTGTGACATATTCTGTTGATATACTGCTTCTCACATGCCTTACTCTACAAGCAAGAAGACATTTTGCTTACTTCTTCATTGATATGATATAGTCTGATTGTGATAGTTTAAATTTACTAGGTACATTGAGTGGTGTCATGCAGGAACCCATGACCATGGGCATCTGATGATGGAAAAAAGGTGTGTGGTATTCTTGACAACTCTGTTTTTTATCAAGAATGTTTAAATTGTTTTTGGTCCTAATTACCATTCGTTTATACTTTTAAGCTTCTGTTATTCTTTATTCGAGTACATTATCTCGCTGTGGTTTCCGAGGGAAGAAGTTTCGCCTTTTATATAATTCTTTTGTTGCTTTTTGGTCTGTTCTTGTATGGTTTCCAGGCCGGATTCATCAGTGAAAGAGAAGCGGTTCCTTTCGTTTGCCGACGAAGAGTCTTTGAATAAGCTTAATCAACAAGTTTTTAACACCACAAGGGATTTCAACTATCAATGCAATTTGTACTACCCTTCAGTATTTTCAATACTATCTTTTAATTGATCACGATTGACTTCCCGGTGACACCATCTCATGGTAATCATGATTTATCGGCCGGGCGATACTTTGAAAAGCCCATCGTTTTTTTTTCTCAGTTGTCATATCTTTATTTACCCTCAGATTTTAGAGTAGCTTGGTGTAACTAGTATCTCGGAGCATTTACCCTCCCAACAATGATACACCACAGCGGCGGACAGACCACAACTTATGAACATTGAAACTTAAGGTTGTGAGACGAGGTCTACGGTTTATCGTCCTTACCCGAGAAGACTAGAGAGTCCAACCATTTGCAGATGTAATTAGTGTACAAAGGCAGCACTTACTCCTCAGTTATTTAAAGATCCTGAGTGTTGGATCTGAGTGTTCGGCCGGAGTCGAACTCACGACCCGCCAAATGCCATCCCGGTGCTGCACCGCCCAACGTCAATTTTCGGAAAATATCTGTTCGGAAGACGATTTGAGATCTAGACTTTTCGGAACATTTGTTAGCGGTCCGTATTGCAAAATCATATGGGAACGCTCAGAATTCTTCTTTATATCTCGGACCACTTTGCCTATGTAATAAATAATTATACTCGGACCTGCTTTCAATGCCTTTCTACACTGCATGAGCGCAGACAAGAACTGAGACAAAAATTTGCGAAACTCCGACATGATCAAGTAAAAACATTTTTCTCATTTCATGTCGGAGAAAATGGAAACAAAAAATGAGAACAGTTTGGCATCCTCTATACGCTGCTTCGTGACCGGGCCATCTTAGCAGTCCGTATTGCAAAATTGGGACTGCTCAGAACTCTGCTTTAATTTTCATCTCGGACCATTTTGCCATTATAATAATGATAATTATACTCAGACCCACTTTCAATGCCTTTCTACACTGCATGAACGCAGACAAGAAGAGAAGTGTTTTTGAGACAAGCTGGGCAGGTGAATCACGTGGTTCGCAATCAGCTTCTCAGCTCTGATCATCAGTCAGTATTGCAAACAGAGAAGTGAAGCAATAATTAACAATTATTGGACGAGGTTGAGCAAAATATGGTGATTTGTCAGTGGCGAGCAGATCAATTATTTGCCGAAGCCGAAGGCTGAGGCGAATAATTGATCTGCGAAACACTGACAAATCACGATATTGTGCTAACCGAGTTCAATAATTATTTTATCATTCGATCAATGATTTAACTTTATTTTTCACAATGCCCAACAATTAAATATTTTTCTGAAAGCTCAGGAAAACGAACTGCCATTTTCACACAAGAGCGTGGTTTCAATTACGCATGAGCAGAATATTATTTGGAGCAAAACAATTATTTGAAAATAGTTATTTGCAGGTCACGTGGTGGGCTCTCGGCCAATGAAAATGAAGGAAAAAATCCATCGAACGATAATCTCATTTATTGGTGACACCTACAACCAAAGAGATTGTGTCAATATGTTAAAAGTATGACACCCTTGAATAAAATGTTAATTACGTTGAGGAAGATGCTGCGTTTGGAAACAATT
>JALIRR010005173.1:15000-17500 GCA_023091755.1 Montipora sp. Colony 1 RG-2022 | reverse complement strand
ATATATTTACTGTATATGCCTGATTTATCAAACATTGAAACTGCGGTAAAAACTAGTTAGTCTGCACAATTGACACAATCACCTTTAATTATCAGTCCTTTTGTCATGGAGATCTCAGCAGTCGTTTATGTGACATGCGATGTTTTTAAGTTCTTATTGTTTTTTTTTTTTTTTTTTTTAATGTGTTTGAAATATTTTTCTTTCATGGTACTGGAGTAAATTCCAAAGTCTAGCTTGTAATAGGCCACTTTCGAAAATACTATATAAGACCCTTTGTTTGTCCCACCAAATTTTGCATAAGCATTGTTTTTCGAAATTTTAATTTGGAGGAACAGACAAAGAGTATATTATGGTATTTTCGAAAATGGCCTATCAACTGATGTCTCAAAAAAGATTAAGATAGCAATGAAACAAGTTTGCAACTTGGGCATGGTGTCTTTGGTAAGCGAGAGTCGGAAGAATTCCTACAAGGGTATTCCAGTGGCGTCGAATTATTGAATCACCTCAGTCTCGTGTTCTCAGGATGTTAGGCATGCAAGAATCGACGATAATGGCGAAGTGTCCCCACCCATTGATTCCACATATGTCAGATGAAACCTGTAAAGTCAAAAAGGAAAGTCGTTGTTTGAAAGAACAAGAACAGATTCCTCAGGTAGCAAGATCCAAAGTTAAAATATTTTGACTAGAAATTTCTTGAATAATCTTCTTACGTAATTCATACAAATCGACGAAAGCTTGAATTTGGGAACTCATCAGCAGTATTTGTATTATTTCGTTTGCTTTTAGTACCCTTTAATAATCCTAACTGCCCTCAAAACGTTGTTGTTGTAGGTCCTCAAAGGGACTCGAATAGAGAGTCAATAGAATAGATGGTTGTGCTAATTTACCCAGTCTTGGGGGTTGAGTTTGTTGTTGGTTCTCTCCTTGCTCTGAGAGGTTTTTCTCCGGGTAGTCCAGTTTTCCCCTCTCTCCAGAAAAACAACACTGCCAAATTCCAATTCGATCCGGAATTCACGGACAAATGTTGAACGAGCTACTGAGCGCTCTTAGATGTTCCTTGCGTAAACAAAAAAATTCCAATTCCAAATTCCAATTCCAACGATTATAATATTTTCCCGCTCAAATCCTGCGCAAATTGCTCCGGGGTGAATAGCAAAGGATATTCGGAGTTTGAGTAGCCAATCAGCGCATGCGTTCAACGCTATCCACTGTTTTAGTATATTCAACTATTATCCTGCGAATTTATCTCGCGGAATATCGTCTGATACTTAGTCGACGAGGCCGTAGGCCGAGTTGACAAAAATCAGGCGATATTCCGCAAGATTGAGCAGGATAATTGTTTTATCATCAACACATTGATGACAAAGCACAATTTTCTACTTTTATTGGAAAAAAAAGGCTGGAGAAACTGCCATTTACCACCGCGACACACAAAATTACGTATATCCGCGCAGGATATCTGTTGAATGCGCCCGACGAATATTGAGCGCGCTAAGACCATATTTGGACATTGTCACAATGTGTTGAACAATAACTTTGTATATATGTTGAGGGATTGCATTCATTGGAAACTAGGTAAAAATCCGAGAAAACTGAACGGATCTAACCCATTAATCAGATAAAGTGAGAAAGACAGTTATTGCACAAGGAAATGGTTTAAACTGCGAATATTGTCAGCCTTATAGGGGCGGGAAATGAGTATCCTCAAGCCCTTACACCAGTTTGTACTCTTCCAGGGAGACTGCGATTGGCGATGAGTCCATTCTCGTTAGTGAAGTAAAACATACTCGTCTTAAAAGATACGCTCTTTTCAAAAATACTGCTTTTTCAAAACCCGAGGCAACCTGGCAGACATCGATCATCCGACATTTCAGTGCGTTTGTAATTTCCGGGAAAAATATATTTAAATAAAGCGTGGTTTACAGCTGCGCAATAACTTACATTCAGCAAATGCAACGGTTGTACGTTTTCTTGCAATTTTTCCGGACATATCGATTGGGTTCACAAATCCTTGTCCAGTACTTGCAACGCCAATCTCTGTCTACACAACCTGCATTGAACGAGTTAAGTTAACGATGGGTATACGAAACCAGTCTTTAGAACTGCTAGAATACTTTTCAGGCAATAGAGTAGCCACACTTTAAGAGAGTGGCATTCATATAATACCGGTACACCTAGGAGCTCTCGTATTCTCCAACCGCTCACATTTACAACAGCTTTCCTGCGCAATAATGTCGTCTTTACCAATCAACACATAATGTCTCCGTATACGTCATGTGGAAATCAGGAATCTAAATTTAAAATGAGCATGTATGGGGAAGGATCACTGTAAGTGAGCGACCAGTTGCTCGCTCCAAACGATATGAGCTCCTGATACTGTGGGATTCTTGCTACCAGGTACCCGGTGTAAGCGACAAAAAGTGACCCTATAACCATCACCACATTGTGAACTTAAGGCGGACCGTCACATAGCTTTCCAGACATTTGCAATAGGCCTTAT
>JALIRR010005173.1:0-7500 GCA_023091755.1 Montipora sp. Colony 1 RG-2022 | reverse complement strand
TTAGCCAAACCAAATTGCCGGCTGTGGTCGCGACATCGGTCCGGACCCAGCTTTCTGTGTAGTGTAAATGGCCCTTCAAAAAGGTTGGTGAGTGTAGGCAGGTTTTCACAAGAAACCAGAATAGAGGAACCCGACGCAACTACCAGGTAGTTTTAGTAAGGAATGCGCAAAGATTGCAAAGACAAAAACAAAAAAGAAATACAAGCAGGAAGCAAAGTTGTTAGGAAGGTATGTATCCCAGCAAGAGAAAATTATTTTCTCTTGATTGCAGTCCTAGAGAACAGTGTACATTTGTGCTTTCTTTACCCCCAATGTACAGATAAATGAGTGCTTTCAGGCGGGGCCTATAGGGGAATAATATCCTTACCCAAGAAGCCTAAAAAGTCTTATGCCCCGGTTTATACGTCGAACTTTTCCTTTCAAGCAAACCATAAGTTTCGGCCATATATATGAACATTTGAATCGTCAAGAATTTTATCAAGCGCTTGACTGAGTTGTGTTATTTATTGGTGCTTCTAATGAAAACTATCGTAATACGTACCCACTACAACCGTGTAACTACCAATCTGGCGGTCTCTTTCAACGCAATGGGCAGCTGTGACGACCCAATTGACTTTTATCAAAGATCCTCCTCAGATGTAGCGTCCATTGTACCTTAGCGAAACCATCCAAGGCCAGGAATGAGCGGTTGCATCTTTTCCATTCACAACTCGCTTTCGTAAATCATCTCCAGTGATTCCACATTCTAAAGAGAAGCGAGTGTTTCAGTTTAAGTTGTTATCCCAATAAATTACCTAAATACCAGAAATACGTTCATGGGTATTGTCCATACTGATCGTCCGATAATTTAAGCATACTTGTTGAGATATTCTTTCGCTAAAATACCGTTCCCTATTCCTTGTTTCTCGTAGTTCCCAGAATGAAGACGTTTTGGTACAACGCTTTTAAATTTTACCCGATTCGATAAATTACCACAGTAGATCAAATTTAAAAAAGCAATTAGTAGTAAGTGAAGCAAGCCGTAATGATTAAACTGCAATTCCTGACAAATTAAAGAAAATATCTTAAGTCGTTACGACGGAACCTCTAACAAATTTAAAATGTTTAAAACCTTTTACCCTGCTCATCAAGATGCAGTAACACTATCGGATTAACCGACAAAACATTTGACAAATAAAGCTGCAGCTTCATTATTGCGATGTACAAAGTTATACTTTCACGTTGTATAAATAATACACAAAAAGAAAATCTGCAGCTAAGACCATGATTGACAAAGAAACTTAGCTGCGGTTGAAGGGAGCAGAAACTTGAAGTTCATTGCAATTTAGTTTTGATTAATAAGCTAAGATAAATAGGCAATCGTGTAGTATCGTAACATGTAGAACGAGTACAACTTTTGCATAAGCTATATTTTTAAATTAGTAATAATAAGTTGTACCTTGAGTTTGTGTGCTGTCCAGAATAAATACGAGTGCAGTGAATGTTATTGCGAAAGCAGCCGGCTTCATCTTCAAGAGGTAGGCGTTATGATTTTCGGTTTTGGCCGCTTTTTAGGCCGGTTTTTCGGTTTTTGCACCGAAAAACTTCGGGTTTTCGGTTTTTGTGTCTCTTACGGTGTCAGGTTTTTCCTTTTTTTAGCATTTGGTTTTTGGTTTTTGGCCAAAATACAAGCGGTTTTTCGGCTCTGGGATCCAATGCAGTTTTCGATTTTGCCTGTTCGGTTTCTGGTTTTTGGTTCCGTCAATCGAGAGCGCGTGCCGCGCGACATCTCACATAGACTCCAAACACAGACGTCAAGTCAAGGACTTTTTTCTTTAATACTACAGTAAACGTCACGCTAAGTTCCCGATGACCACCAAAAAGGTGACAAACTGTGCAAATTTTACAGTCAATACAGATCGCAGGTCGACTGACTGCTGCAAGATTTCAATCGAATCTCTGAATTCTGAATTAAACGTCAGACTAGAAAATATGCCTGATTCACAAATAGCATCCACATGCAGTGATGAAATGAACATAGTTTAGTCCGTATCCTCAGATCGATTAAGGTTTTGGAAATCCGGGTCTGTAAACATTCGGTTTTGATGGTTTTGTATTCGGCTTTTCAGTTTTGGGCGAATTCAGTTGTGCGATTTTTCGGTTACTAGTAGAACCCAATGCCCCCTCAAGAAGAAAAGCTATCTTTAAACACTAATCGAGTTGCATTGCTGGACAGAGATTAAATTAACCTGCAAACGAACTTGCTTTTACTATTTGTGGTTCCAAATATTCACCTAGCATAAGGCCAAGATTCTTTTACTTTAATTGCCGTATGAAAACAAAAGTAATTTAAGAGTTGGTTGAATGTAGATTAATTCACATACACATTAATAGAAAAGTGGCGCCATTGTCACGTTCTTTTGTCATTTTGACAATAAAGTTGACAGTTACTTGTGAAAATACATTGTTCGTGGTTAGTCTTACGAAGTTCCTTTCATCCCGACCAAGGGACTCATCAGAGACCTTTCTGCTTGGCAAACTCGTTGGGCATCACGCCCAAAGTCCCGTTCGCTAACAAAGTTATGACAGCAATCTCGCCTTATATCGCATAAGGATTCCAGACCGCACAAATTCACGAGTGAAAACTGACAATAAAGTTGACAGTTACTTGTGAAAATACACAAATCCTTATGGGATATAAGACGAGATTGCTGTCATAACTTTGTTAGCGAACGGGACTTTGGGCGTGATGCCCAACCAGTTTGCCAAGCAGGAAGGTCTCTGATGAGTCCCACATGCTTCGTAAGACTAACCGCGAACAATGTATTTTGTCATTTTGCATTGAAAACTTGTCAAGCTACGTTTTTTAAAGAATGTTATGGCTCATACAAGGGAGAGATTGTTGAATGGTCAGAAAAGTTACTCAGTTACTGTAAGTTAATCATTCCTTTACAAAGTGAAATGATCCAGTGCATTTTTTCCGGGGTCTCAATTTTGACAAAACAACACCTCAAAACGTTATTGATTAGCATATGATTCTTGTTGAGAAAGCACGTCTTTCCAGAAGAGTCACTCAATATTATAAAGGACAACTACAATATTACATTCTATTCTAATCAAGATCTCTTTGCTAGTGATCACGTTGTCTTCCTTTCCGGAACCGGCGTCTAAAATGTTTTAACGAAAAGTAATAAAAATTCAGTAGAACTATAATAAAGCCGACAGGAATTGCTAACATAACCTGTTAATATGCTGCTTCTTACATGCCTTACTTTATAACCAAGGAGACATTTGTTTACATCTTCATTGATATGATATAGTTTTGATTGTGATAGTCTAAATTTACTAGGTACATTGAGTGGTGTCAGGAACCTATGACCATGGACATCTGATGATGTCTGGAAAAAGGTGTGTTGCTTTGCTTTGTTTTGCTTTGCTTTGCTTTGCTTTACTTTCATTGATTTGGTCTGCTTGCGGGATGCAAGTGAAGTGAAATTTTGAAAGATCTAGTTAGGAACTAAGAACCTTGAGTGGTGGCAATCCTGAAAAATCCATGCATACTTGAACGGGATTGGAGCCTATGACCGTTCGATTACGAAGCATTTGTTTTTCCATCTGAGCTATACAACTGCAGAATGGACATGAAATTAAAATTAGAAAGATCATCTCACTGAGTTATGCCCTTTCAGCAATTCAAATATATAAACGAGATCTTTGACTAAAGATAAAGTCAATCCATATTTACATTGCACGGATGCGGCCTTAATTCCGCCCTCCGCCCTTGTCAACGAATTTGCGCAATAGTGTAGCAACTCTCGAAACCTGCTTCATTCTCGTCACCAGAGCCTTAGATCTTATGACTGCGCATGACCCGAGGCTCTGGGAAACTCTTTGTCGGAGAGCATGCGCCGTATAGTTCTTATAGCCCAAAAATGGCTATTTGTCTGAACTTATGGAGCCCGCTCACTCCTCGTGCCAACATGAATGCACCAATCAGAGACGCTTTTCATTGTTCTTCACGAAAACCAATGAGACGACAATTTGTTTCAGGGTTCCCCAGAGCTCTTCTCTCCCTCAGTCATACGCAAAAGAGAAGAGCTCTGGGGTCGAGATTGGACCTGCTTTTGTTTTGTATTGTAAGCAGCTTCTATTGTTTTTAAGTCTAAGTCATTGTTTCAATTGTTTAGTCGTTTGTTTTTGGTTTAGGGTAGCGAGCCAATCACATTACACCTTACAAGAGCTGCTACATCACCCAATTTGCTGGATCTGAAATAATTAATGTCCATAAAACAAAAGAACAAAGTAAACATAACAATACCTAATTAGCAAGGCCTAATCGGAATAGCGATGGTTCTTTGTTCTGCGCCATTTTAGTCCGCTATATGAAAGTCTACCCAATTTGCACCAATTGCCGATAGATCTGTAACATTCGCTTCAGCTTCATTGATTTGAATAATCAGCGTTCTGAGATAGATGCATTACATCTAAAACTGGGTCACCAAAAACACGGCGGTTGAAACTTAGAAAACTTGTTGATACGTTTAATGTTATCGTCTTCACGATCAGTGAAAGAAACAATGGACACTGACGTATGATACTTTAATTTTTTTATTTCTTCATGGAAAGCGTCGACATGCGGAATTTAAAGCACAAGCGAGGCCAGTTGTGTTTGGTGAGAGCAAACTCTCTTTAGGTGTTGGTTTGTCTTACATACTACGCAAGTCATAGTGAGCTCTCTTAGCTTCTGATTAGACGAAATACTTTTCGCACATGTGCGCGTGGAGCAGTATGTATGTCGTTAGCGAGCTCTGCAAGTGCGTTTTTCATTTTTGTCCATTTCTTTGCTGTCGTCAGCAAAACAACAACGCGAAATAACCAAATTTGAGGTTTTATAGAGAACGTCAGCATTTGGAGATAAATTTTCATTTTCTTCCCTAACTTAAACGGCGCTCACAACAGTTTTATTCCTTACGGAATGCCACACCTTTGTCACATTAAAAAGCTTGGAATAGTCGAGAAATGATTACAATAACGCGAATTTATGTTTTTAGATGACGCTCTCGCTGCTGTTCCCGTCGTAGCTGCTAAAGCTCCCTATTAAGTGGATCATTCGTAATAGCGGGGCACAACTCTCTATACACAAAGACAGTATTATTATTGGTCGAGTTTCCGTTTTTTGCAAGTTTAATTTTCAAGGCTCCATAAACTTGCAAAAAAAGGAACTCGACCAATATTTTCCCAGTACGGACTGAACAAGCTATTTTAATATCTCTGTTCTTTGAGTCTTGTCTCTTTGCCTGCTTCTGTTAACGGTTCTGGAAACTAAAATTCCTATTGAAACTCCAACATGATTAAACAAAAACATTTCTCTCATTTTTAATTTCTTTTTATGTCCGAGAAAACGGAAACAGAAAATGGGAAAGGTTTGGCAACCTATCTACGCTGCTACGTGACCGGGCCATCTTTAGTTAGCGGTCCGTATTGCAAAATCATGTGGGACCACTCAGAATTCTTCTTTTTATCTCGGACCACTTTGCCTATGTAATAAATAATTATACTCGGACCTGCTTTCAATGCCTTTCTACACTGCATGAGCGCAGACAAGAACTGAGACGTGCTTTTGAGACAAGCTGGGCAGGTGAACTTCGTAATCAGCTTCTCATCTCTGAACACCAATCAGTATTGCTGACAGAGAATGTGAAGCAATAATGTCATTTATTGGTGTCACTTACAACCAAATTGATTGTGTCAATATTTTAAACGTACATGATAACAACTTTGAATTAAATGTTAATTACGTTAAGGAAGATGCCACGTTTGGAACCGAGTCAGCGTTTTCTATGCTTAGGCCTCACTTGGGCAGCGAAGAGGGTACGATTCCTATTTCTGAAACCAGAGTTTTGAGTCCATCGATAATATCTGTTCTTGACTGCGCAGTATCTGCTCGGTATCTATCCTCTTTAGTTGGGAAATTTATTTCTGGTGGGGCAATTTTTGGTAATCTATTTTATCAATAAAAATGAAAAGGTATTGTGCCATTTTGATTGCTGCAGCGCAGGATTGCGGCATCGGGCTCGCGCTAGATGGGTTCTATTTGAGAGACTGATTTTTTGAAAAGTGAGTGTAGATAAAAGCAATATCGAGGGTAAAAGCGGGCAAACCGCGTAAGAAATCGATTTTTTCCGGCGTTTGCTCTGACGCGAGTGGTACGGGTTGCGGGGCCTTTTTAAATCGTAACGGTGAGCAAGTATGCCACAAGATATGGGAGATGAATGAACACTCAAAGAGTTCTTCTTGGAGAGATTTGGCTGCTGTTGAGTTTGCTCTTGAAGCATTCCTTCCATCCGAGATTCATATTTAAATGGTTTATTTACAGACAGTCAAACGGCAGGCAATATCATCCAAGTAGGTAGCATGAAAAGGGACTTGCATGGCGTACTTTACTTTAGAGAGGGCCCGAAAGGTACGCCTGATACAATTTCTTAACGAGTCGTGTGCTGGTAGTCCAGAATCTGGACTTTACTCTGATTGGCCGAAAAACAATAGGGCTCTTGGAGCCTCGCTTCGATTGGTTGCAGAATTGCAAATCATACTTCTAGTAAAATCGGTTAACATCTGATCAAATTTTGGCCGCCGAGAAGGATTTTGAACAGGAATGATATTTATCCTCTGTTTATGGCAGCTGTTGCTTTGACTTCAGATTTTTTTTTTCTCCAAAAATCTTTAAAGGAAAAGCAGAGAGAATTTATCCGAAGAATGGTTTGTCTAAAAGAAGATATTATAGTTGTTCTTTCTACGGGATTTGGCAATAGCGTTATTTACAGTCCCGAACATTTTAGAAAAAAAGGCATCGTTCCACTTCCACCGACTCGAAGACGTTTGTAGTTGTGGTAAGTCCTTGGGAGAAAATTCGAGAGAAACAAGTCGCGAATCCAGACGCTCCGTGAGCGTAAACTGGGTTGCTTTTTGGTACGTGTTTGTCCTCCTCAAATTTTCATACTCATTTCCAAACACCCTAAGAAATTATCAGTCCGGAAACGAAACACTATCTATTTTTAAAATAGCTTCTTGTTTGTAAACGGTTGTTGCATAAATTAAATTTGATCACCTAAATGCGCAGTAGATAAGCTTAAAGAAATGTCGTTGGCTTCCCAAATTAACTTCATTTTACACCCGAATGACTAAACAGCAAGAATTCCTGTCATCATTATGACAACTGCTCCCATGTCAAATTTCAATTCACGCATGCAAATTACATAATATTTACACAACACAACGAATCCACAAAGGCAGAAGAATCTCCAGCCCTGAAAAATTCATTGAAACACTACGACAATATATATTTGCTTTTACAGAGGCAAACAAACCCTTTCGATTCCATTCCGTGTGTGCAAACAAGCAACACATTCAGTGTCAAAAATCCATACGCAACTAAATAAATTTTATTAGCGGAGTTCAGAATCAAACCCTTTTCTAAAGAACCTTTTTCTTGAATAAAACGAAGAATAAAAAATAGACAAC